>AYJT01043521.1:0-10263 GCA_001278415.1 Ocimum tenuiflorum
CCTTTTTCCGTTAAAGAAAATGTATACTGCACCAGTCCTTTTCACCAAGAAAAAAAATGGAACCATGAGGATGTGCGTCGACTATCGGAGCGCAATAAACTCACGATAAAAAACAAGTACCCTTTGCCCAGAATTGATGACTTCTTTGATCAACTAAAAGGGACTGGAGTCTTTTAAAAGATTGATCTGAGATCAGGCTATCATTAGCTGAAGGTCAAAGAGAGCGATATACCAAAGACAACCTTTTGAATTAGATACAGGCATTACGAGTTCACCGTGATGCCATTTGGATTATCTAACCCTCCAACAATATTCATGGACCTAATGAATGGGGTTTTCCAACCATATCTAGACCAATTTGTCATAGTCTTCATTGATGACATCCTGGTGTATTCAAGGGATCAAGATCAGCACAAAGAGCATTTGAGGAAAGTCTTAGAAAGGCTTCGAAAAGAGAAGTTGTACGCCAAATTCAAAAAGTGTCAATTTTGGTTGGATCAAGTTGTTTTCCTCGGACATGTAGTGTCGGCTCAAGGGATTGAAGTTGATCCCTCAAAAGTTGAAGCTGGTAGCAATTGGAGTCGACCCAAGAATGCTAGTGAGATTCGAAGCTTTTTAGGCCTAACTGGCTATTATCGATGTTTCATCGAGGGATTCTCCAAAATAGCTAGCCCAATGACTTAACTAACAAGGAAGGGTGTCAAGTTTGAGTGGAGTGAGAAACGCAAAGAGAGTTTTCAAGAATTGTATAAGAAGCTCATGACAGCACCCGTGCTCACCATTCTGGAAGGTACCGAAGGGTATGTAATTTATTATGATGCATCTAAACAGGGCATTGGTTATGTTTTAATGCAACATGACAGGGCAGTGGCTTATACGTCAAGATAATTGAAGATACACGAGCAGAATTACCCTACCCATGATTTGGAGCTAGCTGCGGTAGTTCATGCTCTGAGAATTTGGAGGCATTATATCTATGGAGGGAAGTGCGAGATATACTCTGACCATAAGAGTTTGAAGTATCTTTTCACACAGAAGGAGCTGAATATGAGACAACGTAGATGGTTAGAGCTTGTCAAGGATTACGACTTGACCATCCACTACCATCCGGGAAAAGCAAATGTTGTGGCAGATGCATTGAGCAGAAAAGGGATTCATACATCCAATTTGATTAAAGAATTTGAAAATCTAAACATTGATGTGGTACGCCAACAGAGAGTACAAACTCAGTACAACTTTAACAATTCAGCCTTTGTTGAAAGATCAAATTCGAGAGGCATAAAAGAGTGATTAATTCTTGGGCAAGTTGAAGGAACAAGTCCTAAAGGGGAACATCAAGGGATTTGTAGTTGACGAGAATGGAACTTTAATGTATGAAGGGAGAATTTGTGTACCCGAGAATGAACAGCTAAAGGAGGGAGATACTAAATGAAGCTCACAGCACGCCATATTCCGTTCATCCAGAAGGTACTAAAATGTACCAGGATTTGAAAATGCACTTTTGTTGAAGAAATATGAAAAGATCCATTGGCGATTTTGTGGAAAGGTGCATGACTTGTCAACAAGTGAAGACGGAACATCAACGTCCGAGAGGGTTACTAAAACCACTTAAGATTCCAGAATGGAAGTGGGAGAACATCACAATGAACTTTGTGGTGGGATTGCCGAGAACACTCAAAGGCAATCATGCTATTTGGGTAATTGTGGACAGACTCACAAAGTCAGCTCATTTTTTACCGGTAAAGATGACTTATAGCATGGACCAACTAGGTCAAATTTATATTGAGGAAATCATTTGACTGCATGGTGTGCTAATCAGCATTGTGTCAGATCGTGACATGAGGTTTACCTCTAAGTTTTGTAGGAGTCTACAAGATGCGATGGGTACCAAAATGAAGTTTAGCACAACTTAACACCCACAAACTTGTACAGTCAGAGAGGATGATCCAAACACTTGAAGATATGCTACGAGCTTGCATTTTGGATTTTGGAGAGAATTGGGAGAAGCATTTACCACTGGTGGAGTTTGCTTACAATAATAGCTATCAAGCCACCATTGGTATGGCACCCTATGAAGCTCTATATGGGAGGAAGTGTAAATCACCATTACATTGGGATGAGGTTGGCGAGAAAAGAGTTTTGGGTCCCCAAATTGTTGAGAATATAGTTGTAGTAACTAATAAAGTGAGGGAACGGATCACAGTAGCTCAAGATCATCAAAAATCTTATGCAGATCTAAAAAGAAGGGATTTTCACTTTGATGTTGGTGATAAGGTGTTTTTAAAACTAGCACCAATGAGGGGAGTGGTTCAAATTGGTTAGGGCAACAAATTGAGGTCGCGTTATATTGGTCATTTTGAAATCCTTGAGAGGATTGCGCAGTTAGCATACATACTCACTCTACCGCCAAGTTTGACCTCAATTCATAATGTTTTCCATGTCTCATTCTTGAGAAAGTATATCCATGACCCAAACCATGTGGTAAACCATGTTGATCTAGAATTGAGCAAAGACTTGTCATATGGGGAATATCCTGTTGCTATTTTTGAAAGGAAAGTGCATGAATTGAGAAACAAAAGAGCACCACTAGTCAAGATTAAATGAAGTAGGCACGATAAGAATGAGGCAACATGGGAGAAGGAAGAGAACATCAGAACTAGATATCCCAATTTTCTAGAGCCAAGTAAGTAATTTCAAGAAGGAATTTTATTTTAAGAAAGGAGGGATGTAGTAGCCCAAAATTTTTTATTCCTTTAACGATCTAAAATATACAATTTTATTTGAATATATGATATTATTTGTGTTTGTCTTATAGCCCCGCGCCTATAGAATCCCATTGATATAAAGTACCTTATATGTATCTTGCATAAGCATGTAATTTTATAATTTATCTAAGTTTTGGGCTTTATAATAATATGTTAGTTAGAAAGTCCAATTGTATAATTAATGAATCTATTTCTTTTTTTTTTAATAGCTCAAACTAGTGAGCCCAACCCAAAACATCTTCTTATTTGAATCACAAAGGAACGAAATCCACACTCTTGCTCTGCAAGAGTAAATATCTTAATCCCTCTTTTTGTTCACGTGTTCATTTCGTCTCCACAAATAAAAAAAGTTTGAGTGTTTGTGAGAGGGTGAGAAGAATACAGAGACCGTAGCTGGGTTTGGGAGAGGACGATAGAATCTTCAGGTATAATTCCTTTCGATTTTCTCTATTTCTTTTTCTTTCTTTTCCTCTTCTTGTCCTTTATCGTTGCTGTCGGAGAGACGATCCTAAGATTGAGAGGATGTTTTCTTTTTATGTATTTTGGCCTGGTAATTTTTCATACCTCTCCTTGTTTTGCTTGGAACTCAAATTAAGATTTGTTTTATTCTGTCAATATACAAACAAACTATTGAGAAGCTCTATTTTATTTTTCCTCACATGGGCGACACACTAGAGAGAGAAATAGTGGGATAGCTGATAGATCTTCTTTTATTGTTTTGTTGATCATATCTGTGATACATATAGGCATATCTATGGTCACCTTTAGTTTCTCACTCTATGAACTTGTATGACTAGTTTTATGCCATGTGCTTGCATGATAAAAGTTGTTGCATACTGATATGTGGCTCGATCGAAGGTGGGGACGGGCTTGAGGAATGCAATTATAGTATCATGTTTTATTTTTTATGTTTTTTAGAGGGTCGAATCCGTTCGAGGGTCGAATCCGAGGCTCGAGTCTGAGGGTCGAGACCAAGGGATGAGTCTGAGGCTCAAATCTTAAGTTCGAGGCTCAAGTCCGAGTTAGGGTCTGCGTGCATGGGTCGAGTTTGTGTCCGCGGCGACGTGCATGGGCTTTGCATGCATTGGTCGTAATAGTGGGTCTAGTTGGTCTATTTTGTTATTTATTTCCTTATTGGATTTGGTTGGGTCGAGGTGCTCTTGTTATTTTTATACATTCTATACTCTGCCACGTGTGTTTTGATTTTTGACAAATATGCGTAATTGAGTTTCTAGTTTTGGTGATATTGTTGCATTCATATACTTAACCAAATAATTAATACATTTTTGGGCGGCGCGCAAGACATAAACTAATAATTTATTTGTCTTCAAGTCAAAAGTCAAGGTTCAGTCGAAGTAAAGGTGAGGTGTATCGTGATCTCTCATTTATCTTTATTATATGTTTTACTTTAATTATGCATGTCTATAGCCGCAGTTCAGCTTATGAGGTATCTATAACAACAGTTTAGCTTACGGGCTCTAGCCGACGGGCTATCTATAGCAACAGTTTAGCCTTCGCTCACTCTATAGAAACAGGCCTACGAGCACTCTACAGCAACAGAATGGGTTTTATGGCTGTGACAGTTTATCATGTTTTAAGTTTTGCATCGTGTATAGTATTGATAAATGAAACCCCACTGAGTGAAGTACTCGCCCCAAAATATTTAACTCTTTTCAGGGTATGGATCAGGCAATGTGTAGGTGTGCGGCGGTGATGGTGGTCTCTGATGGTCTATAGTGTATATATATTTTTGAAGGATTGATAGTAGATAGTTTCTGTAGAAATATTTAGGGCTGAAAACTATCTTTATGGTTCCATTACTTTGGGCATGTGAAAATGATCAATGTTTATTTTCAAGGATTGTATCGATTAGCTTCCGCAAATGTCAATATTTAAAAACCAGTTTCTATGTTTTAATATTTCAGGCAATAAGAAAGTGATCTTCTAAGTTATTTTTTTTTAAAGTTAAATGCAAGTATGGTGACGTTCCTTTTTGTTTTATGAAATCGGGGCGTTACACTAAATGGTGTTGAGGATGGAAAATAACCTGCAGGTTCTTTAAAAATATTTTGTGCTCATAAGGCGAATCTAGCTAAAACCTTTATGTGTCACCATGATGCACGACACGACATTCAAAATTATGTATGTATCATTTCGGGCATGTGTTCACTGAGTGCAATCAATGTACTCAGCCCCTGCATGCATTTCCAAATGTGCAGGTTGAACAACTGATGGAGGTGGAGGGTGTCGGAGCTGAAATAGCCTATTACTAAATAACGCCCCGGGTTTCATATCGTCATATATGTTACCCTGCCACTGTCTTTTGCTACTATTTTTAAAACTTTGATAACCAAAATCGGTATATGTTATTTTTGTTGATATGAACATCTGATAATATTCTGTATATTAAGATCCGAATTTGAATATCAAACTATTGTCTTACATGTTATTATAAAATTTTGAATTACTGTGCGCCTTAATATATATATTGCCTCGAATCACACCCATGTCCCCGCGCGCGTCGCGTCCCGGCGGACTAGCTCAGGCCGGGGCATAACAGCATGTTTCAATGGAATTATAAGCATGTTTCCACTCTAGCACACCACTTGTGAGTAAAATAACAGGTTTGCATTTTTGTGTGTCTTTATATTAAGTGAACATATTCAATTAGGATTTTATAGAAAGATCACGAAATTAACTTTAATTTGATATGTGAAAAAATAATTTAAATTCATTGAGTTATGCTCATTTAATATTTTGAGCAATTTGAGAAGAGAGAAGAATTGAAGTGAAAGAAAAAAAGTAATCTAATCTATATTTATGTAAATAGCCTTAAAATCCAAAATATGCTGCAAAATACACAAAAATATGCTCAAGGTCAAATCTTGACCATATATTAAACTTTTAATGGATTATATTTGTTCTTATTTTTACACGAAAAGGGTATTCTTAAATTATCACACACACACACATGCACATATACATATACATATATGTCTTTCTATATATATATATATAGGGTCATGTTACTGTACAGAGTGCCATCAAAATGCAAACTGAGCACGCACCACAACCATAAGATAATAACCTTGATTTGTTTCCACCCGCTTGTATATATACGTTGTTTCTGATGCATATAGGGTAATATTGGTAATTTTGCAATAATTGTTCACATCCTAATAAATATAACATATATATTCATATGCAGACAATTATATAATGTCGTATGCAAACATATATTGTGTCAAATGCATCATAGTTCTGGTGTGCAATATGCAACAAAACATACATACATATGCAAACAAATATATCATCATATGCAATTGCTTATGTCATCGTATTCTTGTACTATGTGAACCTAAAAAAAACATTTCGAACAAATATATTCAAATATGAATATCGTTCGAAAGCTTATAAAAGCAGCTTTAATTTGGTATATGATATGCGAAAAAATATTGTGATTTGAGTCAATTATGGTTGTCCAAAGGTTTTAGCAATTTTTTTAGGAGCAGAGAAAAGAATCTAAATCATGTCTCACCTGATCAAATCACGTAAATACCCTTATTTAAAAAAGTCAGTAGAGTCAACCAATAAATTTGGGCCGTGCGATCAAACAAATGAAAGAATAAGATGCGTGCTTAGTTTGCATCTAAGATGTGGTTTGCGTATGATCACAATCATATATATATATATATAGTCGTGATCAAATGATAAAGGCATTTGATGTGATAAATACTAATAAATCTCCTTCATATATCTGACTTTATCAAGGGTTAGCATTAATCCCGTATTTTTACTATTCATTATTTGCAAGGTCAAAGAAACCACAAGTCCTCAAATGCATAAGAATAAGCATCCAATCAAAATGAATTACAATACAAGGGTCGAAATAAGAGCACAAACAAAAGAAAGGTGAGCAACAAAAATAGGGGCAGAAGCCGCAGAACAGCGAACAGTTTTAACAACCAAAAACCAACAGGATCCGCACAAAATAATGGCAGATTACAGATTTTGTGGAAAACAGAGTAGTAATCAATCCTTCATAAACGTAGCAAGAATGACAGCAGCGATATGTCCAACAATAGCGGCAAAAGCAGCAAAGAATTCGCATATAAAGCAGGATGGAAATCTGTCCAAAACCCAAGAAACAAGAGCAATAACCAAGAGAGCAACTGTTCATGAAAATGTGAACCAAGTCCAACACTGAATAATTAGGCAAAGAGCCTATCCTTTTGACTCAAATTATGCGATGTTAGATTGGATTGAAGAGTCTGTTTACCATTTGATGTTAATTTATTCGCTTGTTTCTTCTTCAACACAAACTGTTAATTAATTATGAGAAGTCAGAGTTAAGCAAAGCGGATGAGCAGCAATAATTTGCAAAAAAAGCTAAACGGCCATTAATATGTAAATAATCTAATGTGCAAATAGTCCAAGGAATATGTAGAAGAGAGTTGGGTCCATTAATGTCAATCAGCTTTAGATAAAACTGAGCAGCAACAATAAAATTTGGTGGAAGAAATCCTGCAAATAAAATTAGCAACAACCAATGATGGGCAACAATAATGAGCAGAGGCATGACCAATTCTCATGGATGACAAAGACCGATCCATTCGCAACAATAAACAATCACAAATTTAGATTCTCATTTTATATTGGTTGTGGGAATTTGAGGATGAAAAATCTCTTGAAGGGAAGACCAACACATCCTCAAGAGTCGTTACTATTTTGCACTACCAAAAAGTGACACCATGAATTAATAATCAGCGGAATTGAAGATATGCATACTAGCAGCAAAGCACACCAATTCTGTGGATATCGCAGGCAAACGACTGGAACAGTCACGAATCCGGCAGAGAAACCACCAAAGCAACGTTACAAAATTGACAGCAAATGGCAGAAACCAGATCCTAAAATAGACAACCAGAACGATCCAAGAACCAGCCACGAGACGCGTAAGATTAGCACAAAAATGACAACAAATAGTATGCAAGCTTAGCGTAATTACTTGCAGATAAGCATAGCAGCGAAAACCACCAAAACCGAACAAATAGCCGGCAGAAAAATAAGCAAATAACCCAGAAACGCAACGAAGCTAGAATGAAATCAAGCTCATAGCGATCGGCGTCAATGACAGATAATAATAGCGACCCCAACTCAATTAGGGTCTTTATTTTTCAAGTAGAATAGCGAGAATCCCTTACCAGAAGAGATGGTCTTGATCGTACTGCGCAACTGAGAGGAGATTTAACCGTTCGGGAGCCAAATCGAGCAAAGTGGAATAAGATAATCCTGAAGCATTTTGTCGAATACATAGAAGGCGAGGGTACATCGTTTCATCCCGATCACTTTCTGCAAACTCAATCATTGAAGATCGCGGCCAGGTCCTCGTCACCTTTCGAGATATAGCGGCTGCACCATCGGGCTTTCGAATTGGTCCGAGACCGGAATACAGGAAAATCGGATGATTAGAGCGATACATGGGAAAGTTTAGAAAATCATGATTCGCGATTCCAAAACTTCGTCGAGAATTTTATGGAGGCCTTTTCCCTTTGCGACCGCTGAGAAGTGCAGCTTCATGCCTCCAGAAAAAGAACATTATCCTAGTTCTCCTCTATTTTTTTAGCGCACAAAGAGATATCTCCATGAAAGAGGCGATGTGAAATTGAGTAGTGGAAGTGAAACTTTTGCCGGAAAATTGCTTGGAATGACTCGTTTTCCATTGCCGCTGCACCCAGAGTCCCACGGTGGACGCCAATTTGTTAAGGTTTATTTTTTATCGTCGAGATCGGAGTTCTTAGTGAACGTTAATGCAAAATGATACCGTGACTTCGAGAAAGGTTTATATTATCCTGTAACGGACTGACTAGTATTTTATAGATTGGATCGAATGATTACATTGTTTTTGCAAGCCAAAATAAAATAAAATAAAATAGTGAATCGGAGGATAAAAGAAGAAAAAAAGTGTGACTATGTATGTTTGGTGTAATGTGGGAAGAATAGAGAAAAAGTGTGACGTATGCCCCTTTTATATGTGTCTTAGGGGAAAAAATAGCAAATACCCCTGTTTTAAGGACTAAAACGAAAATAAACGGTCCGGACACAGAATATCCTTTAAGTAACGTTACATTCACAAGTATAAATGCAGTCCATGGTTGATGGCTCGAAGCGTGACTCAATCTCAGAGCCTGAGTAGGGTCGAAGCCTGACTAGGCTTCAGAGAGGGGTGCTCGAACTCGAACTCAAAGCCTGAACTCGAACTCAAACTCAAAGCCTGACTCGGGCTTCTTAGCAAGGAGCTCAAACTCGAAGCCTGACTCGGGCCTCTTTGATCTCGGTCGTTGATCTCTTGATGTAGATTTTGACCCTCAACAGGAACCATTCCATTTGGATGAGGGAATTAATTTGCGTAGGAACTAGGAAAGAGAGGAAAACAAGTACCAAAAGAAATCTAAATCTTGGTCAATCTTATTCGCAACAATGAGATCTGGAGATCTCATTGCGTTATCACTACAGCCACTAAAAGCTGCCGCCGCGCACAACCGCGTGCGTGCATGCGCGGTGTATTTTTCCTCCTCGCAACTGTGATCGCCGGAGGCCGTCTCCATCGGTGCTTGTCGCGCCTCATCCCATTGCTGGCAGCCGTCTCCGTCGGCCCACGTACGCACACTACGCACGTGCCCATTGTGGCAATCGCTATTTTTCATCATAGATTTGATTTTGGTACTCCAATTTACAATAAAATAAAACTACATTGAATTTGTATCCTAATTTTACATCGAAATTGAAATCTAACCACGAATTTTCTCGTGGTGAAAAAACCAAAACCAAAACCAACATTCACACAATAAAAATTGCATCTTTGATGTTAAAAACGAATTCGAGCTACGAACAACGAACCTTGTAATCATACAATCTCAAAGCGCACATTAATAATCGAACATAAGTTATTCGATAGAGCCAAAATCTTAATGCAAGCTCTGATACCAATTGTAGGAATGCGGCAACTGAATTCCGATCCGTTTTTCCTGGACTGGATTTCGGGTACCATAACTCATCATACATCTGTTATTTTGCTTAGCATGAGTCTAGAAATTATAAGTGCATCACAAAAGAGTTGCGGCATATTAACTCGCTAATTTGGCACAAAGTTCATCTATGGATGTAGAAGATAACTCCAGAATTGGGTTCTGAGTTGTATCCTCTGCCTGATCTGGCGTAGTCCGGTGATGACGAAATCGCAAAATCTCCAAGTTCGAAATCCCCCCCACCCCCCGGGCATCGCCCCATATAGTGCCCTCTAGTGTTTTGGTGATTTTTGAGTCACGTGAATTTCGTTATGATTTTTAATCACAAACCAATATTTATAGAGGACTTAGCAGGCTTTTCCTATTGGGACTATAATTCCTTGGATAAAAGGCTATTAGGCCAATCCAGGGACCAATTACCAAAAAATAGAGCGGGCCTATCAATAAAATAATTTCTCCATGTCTAGCCC
>AYJT01043533.1:0-17247 GCA_001278415.1 Ocimum tenuiflorum
GAGGAAGAAGTCACTGAGAGGGAAGGAGGCCAGACAATTTTTGGCTAACAACTGAAAACCTACGAGCTCTGATTTATTCTTTTGTTGGTTATGTAAGCGGTGGGCTAGCTTGAGGCAGCCGTTAGGATCTCTAATAACATTTCAAACTATTGGGCCAAGCTCGAGAGTGAGCGGCCCTTGAAGAAGAAAGCTGAAGAAGAAAGGGCCACGCTCGTGGCTGCCTTGTCTGAGGCCGAAGAGGGAAAAAAAGGTGGTTGTTGCCACAAAGGACCAGGCTGAGGCCAAAATGGAGGGGTTGCAGGTGGCTTTGGAAGCCGCCGAGAAAAAGGCTCAAGACTCTGAGGTTCCAGTGCTAAAACTCGAAGAGAAGTTGGCTAGAACTGCAAAAGCTCTAGAGGATGCCCGAGGAGGAATCGGGGTAAACCTTCTAGCTATCCTAGATTCTCCTGCTTGGGAAGTGGTCAACCCCCAGTTGGGGGATGCGTTCGTAGAAGCGATATATAAAAAGATTAAAAAGGTGCGCCCAGAGTACGACGTTGAATTTCTCCATAAGTCGGCCGCCCTCAATGATGTAGACTGAGCAGATGTCCTTGAGACTTTAGCCAAGCCCCAGAAGAGCACAATCAAAGCCCCTGCGACTGATGACCCTCCCCCTACTCCCAAGTGAATGTATTTGATGAACACTCTATTTTATATTTCATAAACACTTGGTCTATAATATATACACTAAAATTTTTCTTTTCGTGTTTTTTAATTTTTAATGCATGTTTATTCCTTCTCGTGCTTTGGTGATTGATTTTTGTGTTTAACGTGACTATATCGATGGTTGTGTTAGTTTTCTGCGGTGAGTTTCGAGGCCGATGCCTTATTTGCCTTTGACCCCGTCTTTTAGTGTGGATCCTCAAATGGTACACACTCTCCCGTACATAAAATTTTAAACAAAAAATTAATCAAACTGTGAACAATATTCTCGTAGATTTTGTACAATCGTAGTTGCAAAACTCTGAAAGAGGTTTTAAAAGTAATGTTTCTTTAAGTGCTTAATATTCCATGAGTAAGGAACTAGACTTTCCTCAGATGTCATTAAGGTATAGGCTCCGTTGCTTAGGACTGTGCTGATCCAATAAGGCCCTTCCCAAGCCGCACCCAACTTTCAAGAATTTGTCTCTTGAGTACTTGGGAAGACTCGTCACAGGACTCAATCTCCTACTTCAAACGCTCGAACTCAAACAGGCTTATCAACATATCGTGACACTTGCAACTGCTGTATTGTCATTCTTTGTTTTGCTGCCTCTCCACACTCATCCAAAATATCGAGGTTGGTGCCAACTGCTACTCGTTTTGTTCAGGCTCGAAGGATTCTACCCGAGCATAATTTTCTCCAAGCTCGTAGGGTGCCAATGTGTCGGAGCTGTACGCCAAGGCAAACAACGTCTCCCAGTCATAGTTTGATGGGTAGTTCTATAGAACAATAACAGAGCTGGCAATTCCAAAACCCACTTCAACTTATGCTTATCGAGCTTTATCTTGAGAATTCTGATGATTATCTTCTTGGTGGACTCTGCTTGTCCGTTGGCCTCTCAGTTTCTAGGAGTTGACAAGGTTACCTGGATACCGTACTATTTACAAAATTCTCACAACCCCGATAGTTGAACTAAGTGCCATTGTCAGTATGGATCTCCCTGGGTATCCCATCGGGCGAAGGGCCAAACCAGATACGTCGGGTGGAGTGGCTCAACTCTTTTATGGTTCGTGCTCTCGGACCGCTGGCACTTGTAACCATTTTTAGGAACCTTCTGTGAGACTGACTTCAAAATTGGCAAGTAGAATCTTGTTATGTGGGCCTGATGCATTAGGCTTTGAGCTCCAGAATAGTTACCACATACTCCCGTATGCAAATCTTCCAGAATGTCGAGCCCATGAGCTTGACTTATACATTTCAACAAGGGTCCGTGAAGGACTGCCTGTACAGGTCTCCATTGATCATGGTAAAGCGGGCGAATTTTCTTCGTAGTTTTAAGGCTTTGATTTTGTGAACAGGAACTGTTCCGCTTTCAAAGTGTTGGATGATTTTTGTTCTCCAATCATCCTGCTATATAGAAACTCATGCAACACTCTTTTTTATTCATCCGCCATCGTTGTCAGCTATTGGACTACCAGTATTGGCAAAATTCTGAGTTCTCAAACTTGAGAACTGGTGGCGATGTTGGCTAATGAGTTTGCATGCGCATTCATTTCTCACGGAATGTTCTCTATCTTGACACTATCAAACTTGGCTATCTTGTCCAGTGCTAGGTCTAGGTACTATTGCAGTTTGATACACGTTTTCTTTGACAGAAAATGGGTCGCAATAATAAAAAGATCGAACTCAGGGACTAGGTCTAAAGAAATGTCGTCAAGCACTAATTCGTATCAATATCCCTATTGTATAGCCAAACAACACGAGAGAAGGTTTCTAGTCTACTGAAATTTAAATCCACAGAAAGCAAGATGGAAATTCTAGGATCAGGTCATAAATGCAAGTAAAAATTTACAAATGAGAATCAATCACCAATACAACTTTGAACGAATTGATTTACAACATAATCACACATGACTTTTTGAGCCATAATGTGATGTAGATTTCCGAAAACTCTTTTTCATCTTTTGAATGCAAGTAGAAATCAAAAACTCCCAAAAGTTCAAAATCCAAGTCCATTAACTTCCCAAACTTTTGATATCAAGAATATTAATTCAAAACTCATTGAAACAACTTTTGATTGATTCAATGGAAGAAAAATGAAAATCGAAACCTTCAAAGAATTATTAGCAATTGACTCATTCATTCAAACCATTGTTTGTAACATAAACCCTAGAACCCACCGGATTAAATTACCTACTCATAATGAAAGCGATTAAATCAAAATCGATAAAATAAATCAACAATTACTCTAAAGCAAATTAAGGGAACTTATGAGAATGTAGATGAAAACAATATAAATCCACCAATCCAATTGTCACAATGTGGGATGAGGAATGTTTAACTAATCTAGAAAGCGATAAAATGTGTATTTAAATCTAAACTAAAACATAGCTGTAAAAAGGAGAAAAAGAACATCCAAAATCCGCCAGTTGAACCTCTATTTATAGGTTTGGGGTGAAACTAGCTCAAATCCATGGGGCTGGGCTAAAAAGCCCATGTTTTTACTGAATTATTGACGGACGGTACTGAGTCGTCGATTGATGGCTCAGCTTGAGGCCTTCAACTGCCGCGTCACACATTCAAACCAGCGACTTGAGAGTTTTCCTCAGCTCATGGCTCGATGACTCGATCCTGTCAATCGTCGCCTCGGTCCCGACAATCGGAGAGTTTCCAGAACAACATTTGATCGACGACAACATAACCGACGATCACCAGTTCGGAACCGGCGACCTGAAACTCTTCTAAAACTTCATTCTGTTCACCCAAAAACCTACAAAATAAAGAAAAACGAGAACAAAGAACAAGACAAACATAAAACAATGATAATCGATCAAAAATGACAAGAACAAATACTCAAACAACGACAAAACTCAATAAGAACACATGCAAAAAGACCGATTATCACACCCCCAAACTTGAATGATTGATCGTCCTCGATCAATAAAAGAACTAAACACAACAACCTAACATCCATCGTACAAGTCTCAACTCAAGAAAATCAACATAATCATAAACCTAAATCACCAATCGATCAAACCATTCATTCAAAATTAAACGAGCTCTTCAAAATCTGCCTCACAAGGGAAAAGTTTGAGATTCACGTACCACACTCAACAAAGAGAAAGGACCGTGTTTACACTCATCTTCAAGATTCAGAACAAGTATGACGTAGATTTGCCTCTTATCTATATTCTCCACAGTTCAAAAGTAAGTTAAACTCTGAGATAAAAAAAGGTCTTTGAAAGATTGTATTATGGCTATATAGTGAGAGGTGAGATATTTTTGGCTAAGTGGCTGACACCTACTCCTAAACTTGAATGATTGATCATCCTCGATCAGTAAAAAACTCATGAATTCAATCAAAATCTCTACTAATTCTTTTACCTCTAACTACCCTCTCATTTATGTTTTCTTTTCTTTTTAGTTCAATAATGGTGAAAATCAAGGTCTAAACCATTCCCTTTTTTTATGTGGGTAGCTTCAAACACACAATAACTCGTACACAATTAATCCATACTCGATCACAAAGTTTCCCCCCAAACATAGCCTTTAGGCTAAAATCAAAGAATAACAACACTTAGAAAGACCCAAAAGGCTAGCAAGAGTTAAATTTTTAAGGGTAGCGTATATGGATATTGGCTATGAAAGAACGTGCCTAAAATCATTTCTCAAAGTAAACTTACAAAACTATCTTAAGACAGAACCAAGGCAAATCATATCAGAACAAGTCACAAATCTCGGCACACTCAACAAACAAAAGCTGCATAAATCACATGCAACAAGGCTCAAAATCTCACAGCTTGAAAAATTTATTCCTACGAGCTCAATTCAACAAACATCAATAGCGTTCAAATCAACAACTACATTGGAAATGAATCATCGAAACAAACAACTTCAAATCAAGCTATCATTGTCAGTCATCTATCGAACTCAACTTTCAACATCAAATTCAGGAGGAATAAACATAGACATGCGTAAATAAACAACTCACACACAAGCACGCAAAACACACAAGAAAACAAAGTAAAGAATTGGGTTACCTCCTAACAAGCGCACTTGTTTATCGTCGCTGGCTCAACGCTCCTTAACATGTCCAATGAGCAGTGTTAGAAGAGCCAGGAAAGATGAGGATCAAAAGGAAGATTAGAATGAGAATCAGCAGGAGTATTATGATGTACTCCATTTTCCAAAGAAATTGCATTGATTTGACTATTAGGATTTGGTTCAGTATCACTGAGAAATTGGCCCGGTTTGTGTTCACTGGTCATTGCCTTGACAATCTGGCCAATTTGGCTCTCAATCATTTACATATTTTTGGTGAGGGCATACACGTCTCCTTCCATTTTGTCAAATCTAGCATTATTGAAGTTCTTTTGCTGATTTTAAAAATTTGGAGCATTTGGGTTTCTACGGGGTGGATTCCCATTTCTGCCGTGATTCTGTGGATTTGGATCCACAATCATTCAATTATGAATAGTGAAATTGGGAGGAGGCATAAGGGCGTTATGCGGGTTCCCATATGAGAAATTGGGATGGTTAAACTAATCGTTCAGATTGTAGACCGCATTCCCTTGCGGGTATGGGATCCTTGGTTGTTGATAATTACTAACGTAATTCACATCAACTGAGTAAGTAGGTTCAACCTCCACTATTTAAGGTGCATTATTGAAAGCAAGAAATTTGGGCACCTCTCTCGCCCTTTGAGCATAAGAAAATTCTTCTCCCAAACGGACTACTTCTGTAGCCAAGGAATTGAAATTTTCTATGGCAGCAATGGGTTGAACGATCACAGGTTGAGAACACTGCGTTGGCCAACAAGCAGAATCGCTAGCCATATTCTATAGAATCTGTCGTGCATCTTCTAGGGTTCTCTTCATGAAAGATCCACCAACCGACGCATCGACAAGAGCCTTGGTCTCAGGATTCAGACCACGGTAGAATTGATACACATTTTCTTTAACAAAAAATGGGTTGCAATAATAAAAAGATCAAACATAGGGACTAAGTGTAAAGAAACCACATCAAACACTAATTCGTATCAATATCCCTATTGTCTAGCCAAACAACACGAGAGAAGGTTTCTAACCTACTGAAATTTAAATCCACAGAAAGCAAAATGGGAATTCTAGGAATATGTCATAAACGCAAGTGAAAATTTACAAATGAGAATCAATCACCAATAAACCATCGAACGAATTGATTTGCAACATTATCACACACGACCTTTTAAGCCACTATGTGATGTAGATTTCTGAAAACTCTTTTTCATCTTTTGAGTACAAGTAGTAATCAAAAACTACCAAAAGTTCAAACATCATAGCCAATTAAATGTTTCGAACCTAATCTACTCCAGTTAATTCTTTCGAAATCCAAGTCCATTAATTTTCCAAACTTTTGAATTGAAGAACATTAATTCAAAATTCATTGACAACTTTTGATTGATTCAATGGAAGAAAAATGAAAATCGGAAGATTCAAAGATTTATTGGCAATCGACTTAATCATTCATTCATTCAAGCCATTGTTTGCAACATAAACCCTATAACTCACCGGATAAAATTACTTACTCATAATGAAAGCGATTAAATGAAAAGCGATAAAATAAATCATAAATTATTCCACTGCAAATTAAGGGTACTTACGAGAATGTAGACAAAAACAATATAAATCCACAAATCCGACTGTCACAATCTGGGATGAGGAATGTTTAACTAATCTAGAAAGCGACAAAATGTGTATTTAAATCTAAACTAAGAGAAAGCTGTAAAAAGGAGAAAATGAACATCTAAAATCCACCACTTGAACCCCTATTTATAGGTTTGGGGTGAAACTAAGTCAAATCCTCGCGGCTAGACCAAAAAGCCCATGTTTTTACTGAACCGTTGACCGACTGTACTGAGTCGTCGATCGACAGCTCAACTCGTTGCCCACAACCACCGCGCCACACATTCTAACTGGCAACACGAGAGTTTTGCTCAGCTCCTAGCTCGATGACTCAGTACTGTCAATCATCGACCTGGTCCCGGTGACATAAGAGTTTCCAGAACAATGTTTGATCGATAACAATGTAACTGGCGATCGCTGGTTTGGAATCGGCAACCCAAAACTCTTCTAAAAAATCATTTTTTTCACCTGAAAACCTATAAAATAAAAAAAAAACAAGAACAAAGCATGAGACAAACACAAAAAAATGATAATCGATCAAAAATGTCATGAAAAAAGACTCAAACAACGACAATACTCAATCAAAACACATGCAAAAAGACTGATTATTGTAGTTTCAGGCTTTTGTCTTTAAATTCTCCGAATAACTATTTTACCACTAACTGAGAGTCACTTCGAACCGCCAAACATGGAATTTTGAATTCTTGGGCTAAGCGAAGCCCCCAGAATCAAAGCTTCGTACTCGAACTCATTGTATGTTGCTGAGAAAGCAAACCGCATGACTCGTTCAACAATTGCCCCTATCGGAAAAATAAGCACGAGACTAATGTCGCTAGTAAATTTGTTGTTGGATCCGTCTATGAATAAGGTCCACGAAGGCTCTGCAGCTCCTGCTCAGCTTTCAGGTGAAGACTTGCTGAGAAATCCGCCATAAAGTCTGCTAAAATCTGCGACTTGATTACAATATGAGACTCGTAATCATCCCCTTAACTCCATCATTTCATCATACTCTCGGTCAGGTCTGGCTTTGCTAGAAGCGAGCGAACTGGATATGTTGTGACTACTTTGATCGGATGAGCTTCGACATATGCTCTAAGTTTTCTTAATGCGTATACGACAGCTAACACAAGTCTATCGAGTGTTGTGTATCTTTTCTCTGCTCCGGCCAACATCTTACTAAAATAATATGCAGGGTGTTGCCTCCCAGTTTCTCCTTGAACCAAGACCCCATTGATAGCGAACTCAGAGACAGCCAGATAAAGTAGCAGAGTTTCCCTAAGCCGGGGCTTAGATATCAGAGGTAGGTTTGCTAGATACTGATTTAACTCTGTGAATGAAGACTCGCAGGCTTTTTAAGGACTTCTTAAGGACTTCAAAGAAGGATTTCTTAGACATCAGAGGCCATTTAAATTTGTTTGACTTCTTAAAGACTTCGAAGAAGGGCTGGGTCATCTTCGAGTATTTTTCCATGAACATTGATCTGTATAGGGTCAGCCTCGCCCTGTCCGGGTGATGAGGTATCCCAAATATTTGCCAGAAGTAACACGAATATGCACTTCGTGGGGTTGAGTTTCATGTTGTACTTGTTCAGGATCTCAAACATTTCCTTGAGATGGGTGAGGTGGTCTGTCGATTCGATGGATTTCACTAACATATCATCCATATAGACCTCCATGGTCTTCCCGATTTATTTCTCAAACATTCTGTTGACCAATCGC
Organism: Ocimum tenuiflorum; assembly: GCA_001278415.1. NCBI lineage: Eukaryota > Viridiplantae > Streptophyta > Magnoliopsida > Lamiales > Lamiaceae > Ocimum > Ocimum tenuiflorum. The sequence continues at coordinate 8,064 of AYJT01043533.1, forward strand.
TGGTAGGTTGAACCAACATTTGTGAGTCCGAAGGGCATGACACAATAGTAGTATATTCATCTTTTAGTCATGAAGATTGTTTTCTCTTGGTTAGCTTCGTCCATCATGATTTTGTTATATCCAGAGAATGCGTCCATGAAGGACATCAATCCATGCCCTGAGGTGGCATCGACTAGCCAGTCAATATGTGCCAAGGGGAAAGGCTCTTTTGGACACACCTTATTCAGATTCGTATAGTCTATACACACACGATTTGTTCCCATTTTATTTTGCACAACAACTACATTTGAGAGCCATTCTGGATATTTAACTTCTCGAATCGCCCTGATCTTTAACTATTTCTCGATGTCTTCATCGATGGCCTGGTCTTTGTTTGGAGTGAAATGACGATGCTTTTCTTTAGCGGGAGGAGACTTCAAGTCAACCTTGAGCTTATGTGTGGTAATGCCCAGATGAAATCCAATCATATCTTCATGGGACCACGCGGACATTTTGCGTTCGGCTGAAAGGAAGTCGATCGATCTGGATAGGAGCTGCAGTGGCAGATAGGCTCCGATGAATGTTTTCCTGGTTGGGTCAGCTGGGTCTATCCATAATTCCTCTATTTCGTCCTCACTAACAGTGCTTGGAGTTTGGAGTCACGCATTTTTCCCTTTGCTGAGTCAGCAAAGGAATCATTCCGGATCTTTCCAGCACGTGGGCTGCACAGGACGAGAATCTCAAAGCCGAGTCCAGAGAGGCTTCAAAGCTTGGCACTCGTGCTAGATTCAAACCCTGACAGGCCTATGAGAAAGGAAGCTCGTGCTAAATCCATCTATAGGGGGCTACAAGGCCGTGAGGGGTTTTGAGAACCCTGCCGACTAGCAGGAGTTCGAAGCGAGGTCTACGAAGCTGGTATCCTAACCTTGTGACCAACGGTTGAGGTTAAACAAAAATTTTGGCCCACAACAAACCATCGTTCATAGATCAAGTATTGTCGATCACCTCGTAATATCATTAGGTTAGGCTTTTTTTGATCTTAAATCTCTTCTCTTCTAGAATGATCATTAATGTTGGTAAGAACTGGTTGTAATTTGATAGCCATCACGTCTAGTTGCAACCTCTCGGGTTACTTAATCAAGCTTTCTTTGCGGGTTAATGGCGCATATGCCATGGAACCTAATGCGCGACTCCACACAACTCCTATGACGTCACCCTTTCTGGGTGATAGTGTATGAACAATATGTACTTCTTATCTAACTTTAGTTATCATTTTACCACGTGTTTGATCTTTCCATACAAAGAAATATTCGTGGCTCTTGGGATTCGCTTATATACGTATGTGTGTATATATCGTGCATCGTACTCTATAAGATGGTGTCCCTGAGTCTCCAAGGCATAGACTATTGCCAGTGGCTTGTGTTAATAATTCTACTCATATGGTCATAGTTGTTGCGATGCCTAAGTTATTGCCTTCTCGTTCTTTAAGAGTATGCATTCGAGTTTATCCTTGAAAGGGTCATTATACGTTCCATAATCTTTTGCAGCTCTCATAATTATCTATAACTGAGATCGTGGTAAACTCTTCCTAAATTGCCAAACATAACTTAGACACAATTGTTCGTGAATCCTTTCGTAAAGGTTGCATCATTGGTCTAGTTATCTTGGGAGAACCTCGATGAAGTGTTGATGGTAGTCTGCTTATCTTAAGAGACTCTTGATCTCATTCGATGTTGTCGGCATAATCTTTTTCTCACACTTAGTGCTCTTGGGTCCATTTTACTATTCTTAGTCGAGACAATATGTCATAGGTACATCACTTCTTCTCAACTAGTATCCATTCATACGGGGTTTAGTGTATGATTGCTCATTCCTCTAGGTATCGGAGACTACACTAAAGTGTTTCTCTCACTCCTCTTCTCTTTTCGAGCACAGTGAATCATCTATGAAGGCTACGATGGATTTATCTAAATGAAGTTGGGATGTCTACTAATCGAGTCGATGGAGACTACTATCAGATGGTCAGTTCTAATTGTATCACCATGAATGCTTAGTTTCAAATCTTATTCAGACACCAATATCTAGTACGACCTTTTCTTAGGTCTGCAACTGATGGTGTTCGAACCATAAATAAGCCTTTGCAAAGATACTCGTATCGTCTGACCGATCAAATTGATGTTCTATTCTTGGGATGGCTACTTATTCTTTAAGGTTGCCTTGTTAAATCACTTGGTGACCTAAGCGTCTGTGCATCAAGTCATTTTTCTCTAGACTAATAGCATTTATGTCTCTCAAAGCGATATGCTAGGTCATAACTATAACAACCTTTGTGGTTGCATCTCCTGTCCCTACGGTTTCTTGGGAGTCATTCGATAGGGGTTTTGAACACCAAAGCTGCTCTCGCTCCTCAAGCTTCTTCTTTTCAGGCGGAAAAATCATATCTAATGCTGTTGTCAAAAGTAGGACTAGAAAGAGAAACTTGAAAGACTAAAACGTGATAGAGCTTAATGAATTGGCTACTAGGATGCGAATCGAATGCCATGGTTCTTCTTTCTAGGGCTTTCCCGATTGGAATTGGAGTTCCTCGCCAAGTTTATTATGAATTTCAACTGTCGGTTTAGATATGAACAGGGTAGTTTCTCTGGAAAGACATTTACAATTTCTTTCATTGCTCCTATCTCTTTGATTATCGCCTTTCATCTCTTATCCTCATTGGATATCCTAGGGAAGCTAGGATTTCTCTTATGTTCCATGTTATTCTAGCTCGGAAGGTGCATATCATCGGTGTCCTTCCAAGTTACTTTTCTATGTTCCTTGCAGATAATGGTTCTGAGGTTCACTGGTTGACCATTCTATCTCTAATATTACGTTGACATGACATATCTCGGATAAGTTAGCTTTCTAACTGGGTTTGAGGGAATCGCAGTTTCATTTCTCCATTCTAACATGCAATAGTGGAATCCATATTCCCACTCGAAGGTATAGCTAGTATATATCTTGGGGCATGCTTCTATAGGGTTTAGTTCTAAGTCTTATATGCACGCTTTCAGCATAAGGTATACAATGCTCTATTTCAATTAATGTTATGATGGGTAAGTTCTGAAATTGAATCGTACGTGCTAGATTGCCTTGCTTAATGCCCTAGGCCTCTACACCTTATTTCCTAGTCTTAGGTCTAATGCATACACCCTATCTAGACAAAGTTGTAGGGCCCTTTCATCTGATTGGGATCCTTTAGGGGGTGTGATCGTATTGGTTGGACATTTATAGGCTCACATCGAGCTTACATGACCCTAAATTACGGTCTGTGTTTGATCTACCGTTGGGAAATTTCTCGCAGGCACTATCTGGCAAAAGGTTCCACTGCTCCACACTTAATACATTCATTTCCTAGCATCGGGCACTCATCTTTGTCCGTTCCATCATATTGACACAACTATTTTTATTCAGCCAACTACGAAAATGGAGGTTTCCTATGTACGGCCTTCCTGGCCTTTCTTGTTTCGGTTGGAACTTCAGGAGTGATTCTCACACTTTCTCTTCTGGTCTGGACCTTGGTTTGGCTAACTTGTAGGGACCACTAGTACTTTTTCCATAGGCAAAGATGTTTCCGCATTCATTGCTTGGTTCATTAGTCATGTTAGGACCTCAGATCTTAGTCCATTTCTAAATATTTTAGTGTTCATGTCATCAATGTTTACTCATCTTGACGTATGTCTCACTTATTTATAGAATAAATGGTCATAAGCCGACATGATAACCTTCCTATAGCAACTATGAAACTCAACCCTTCTGTAATCTATAGGAAAAAAGAATATAATACCCAGTGAATTTTTAATTAAGGTCATTCTAAGCGAATGCTGCCAACTGTTCAGCGGTCGATGTCCTCTAAAATTATTCCCACTATCATTAGACTTCTTCGGTTTACTAGTATATGGCACAAGTCATTCGTTATCCGTTTGTACAAAAAAAATTAAAAGTTTACCTCGAGTGTTCTAACTCAGTCCTCTACTCTAGTAGATTTACCTGTTCCATTAAACTTGGGTTGTTCCTATCCTTCAAATAATTCTACAAGCTTACGATCATTTAGTGGAACAATATCGGCTGAAATCTCCACCTCTATCTTAATAGTAGATTCTAGATCTATTCTCGAATGAGGTTTCGTATTGATGGTTTTCTTCATCGCATTGATGGCTTCTGTGGAGTCCACATGCTCTTCCTTTTTGGCATTAGGTTACCACTACTTAAGCATCGCTAAGGGTTATCTCACTTGGTATCTCCAGTTAATTTCATATTGCCATCTCGATTGGGAACACATAGACTACAACTCGATTGACTAATCAGGTTAACCATGAATTATCATTCACTGCTATCAAACAAGTTGAACTTCTTAATCAAATGAAACAATTGCACCCTAGACTAGAGGCACAGAATTTACGATGAAATTCGTATGCTCAAGCTGTAGTCATAGGCATCTATATAATCCTTGACAGCTATAGGGTAACCAAACTTTCCATAGAAGGTCATCAATCCTTTGCATTTCAAAATCAAATATGGCATCTCAATATACATTGCGGGGTTAGTATCTTATAACTTACATTCACTTGTATCGAGCTACGGTACGAGTATCTCATATTCCAGCAACCGTGCAAAATATAATCACACTTCTCACACACGATTGAACGACCACACAAAATGTGCTAAATCCCTTTCTTTTTCTATAACTTACACAAAATACTGGAGCTGCTACTACTCATTCTAATTCTAGATCTTATTCTAAGGTGTGAGGTCTAACTCTTCTAACGGGTTGCTTCTATATTGAGGCTATCTCATAGAATGGTCCCACTATTGACTATAGCGCACTATCTTCATCTGCTTCCGCAACATGCTCAAATCCTGATTTTGGGATTTGCTCTTCTCTTAACTCAGGCTCTGGTGTTGAATTCTTAACTGTCTGTAGCTCTAGCTCGGCCCCTCTAGGCGGGTGCTGATTGTAAGGTGATTTTGTATGTACAACGTGTCCCATTTCAATTAACAATATCAAACTTATTGGGTTTCCCTTTATCTAAAGGCTCTCTATTGCTATCTTACAATATCAGTCACAATCTCCGATGTCCACTTCTTTCCAACGAGTGGTCGTAACGTCATTAACCTCACGACCTCTCTATCGTGGTAACGTCATTAACCTCACGACTTCTCTATCGTGGTAACATCAAAATCATACACCTCTGCCCAATTTAAGATATATCATCTCAATAAATTAACAAAATCATGGCCGTAACACTGCAAATAAGTATGAAAGTTTTATACCTATTACTCAGGTGACACTCAAATCATTTGCCTCCATCGCATGGCTAGAGGTATTCCTTGCCATCTTGCAAGATTTGCCTATGTACCACGATTAGTGTCAAATAATAATGAGTAAAGTAGTAGCGGGTTTCTAGGCTAGGTTCGGCCTAACTCTTAAGCTACTCAATAATTAACCCGTAGAAATCATCACAACAGATAATAGATCGAATACATGCTGCTTTGGTGGTCCGATATTAACATTGAGTGTTAAGTTGTAGGGTGATGGTATCGAAGTCCCTAGTGCTTATCGTTCTTGCACCATGGTAATATCATGGCATATCAGGTACCTCCTTTCGTTCTGGGCCATGGGTTGATTTTTTGCTTTCATCATAATTTTGTATTTCTAACACTGTCTTCAATCTTAGAAGAGTTGAATTTTGTGCTCAAAAATCCTTAATCACATAGTATTGCCTCTATCTAAATTATTCTAGTACATTGATCAACTAGACGTATACGTATATACTTATTGTAATATTGCTCATATATTATGCGTCTCGTATACCGATTAAGGGATCAAAAATTTGGGTACTCACCTATAGGTTTTCCTCGTAATTCAGTATTCTACACATTTCAAACCCTTGACTTTACTATCAATCTATTTTACTCGACTGAATCTTCTTCTTTCGCGTCCTAATCATGGTGAGTTATCGAACATCTTTCATCGCGTACGTCGAAATATTAAAATTCGTACTTACATCTAAGTTCAATCATGTATCAAGGAGCATGCTTCCTAGCTTGCTACATTATTGAAAAGATCTCATATATATAAAGCTTCAAACTCAAACATCCATTCAATACATGCTTAAATCCACATATTCATATTGAACATTATCAGGATCATTGCATTCAGGTGTCACTTTCATCATGTTTATACATACTAGCCTCACTAGCTTAATATAATATGCTCAAGACATGCTTCAGGAATCAGTACTAAAATACCCTCACGAGGTGGCTTTCGAAATCATTTACAAAATTTAACTTAACAAAATTTTGAACTTGCCATCAGGCAAAATATTTCTCGATATTCCCTGGAACTCGTTCGACTTACATGTCTCTCATTGGCGTCCCCATGGAAACAAAACTCTTTCCTTTCATCTTTAGAAATCCTCAACATTTTTAAAAACATTTGTTCAAACATTCACTGACTCTGCATACGCTTTCAAAAAACTTCAAAACATTATCACATTTTCTTGATTACCTTGTTTTGCTTCGGTTGAGGCTGGTAGTCGGAACGTTGAGCAGTGCTTCTTGTTTCTCATCAAAAGGTTAAGGTACAAGTTAGTTCTGGAAGGGAACTAGTGAAGCAAATACTAGTCCCAATTTGAGAGAATGACTCGGGTCCAAGACCATTGACCCACTCTAATATCACTCTGTAATGCCCCGACCTTGATAGCCGGGGCACTACTTGTAGAATCAAGCAATAATACACGATTGAACATTGTTATGATTCTTTTATCATTCACAAGTAAGAATAAATATGAAATGAATATGAATTGAAAGAAGAAACATCGATAGTAAGAGTTAAAACTTAAGATACAGAATGAACGAAAGAAACATTTGTTTATACGTCGAACATTGATACTAGAGTTTGTCAACGAGAAGTATGATTGAAGAGTACATATGATGATGCACCCTTCGGGGTGCTAAATTCTCAATTTAATTCTCTGCCCAACAACATCCTCATAACTCCGCAGCTCTCAACCTGCATATTAGAGAGATATGCAAGGCGTGAGCACATGAGCACTCAGTGGACACATCACTGAAAAGTTACATATATAAAAACATTTTATGTTACCTATTCGTTTGGAAAAATGTGGGGTTTTAGCTGAAAATATCCCATGAACGCTAAAATAGTTTTAAGTGTGTTCATGATTTCAAATCATGCTATCTGTTTTATAAGATTAACCGACTAAGGGATACGCCTCCCCACTCCAGTCATTGTGCACAAACACCTCGCAAAATCCCACGAGTGTGAATGCCACGAGTACATCATTCAACAAGATTATTAGTCTCATCAACTTCATCAACATCATCACCATCATCATCATCATCATTCAATCATTGTCTCCTAACAACTCCCCAAGTAATATCTTGCAAGCGGGAGACACATAAATATGCAAGTGAACAAAATTATGAGTGCATAGTGTAAGTGTACTATTTATATTGTTACATTGAGGGAATCCTAATAATTCCTATCTTAGGGGCCTATTTGCAAATAAGCTAGGGGTCAATCTGCAAATATAGCTGGGGGAAGTTAGAGTCACGCGTTCTCCCCTATGCTCAGTTAGCCCGAGGAATCATTTTGGATCCTTCCACACATGGGCTGCACGCTCCTGGAATCTCAAGGCCAGGTTCTGAAAGCTTCGAATCTCGTAGTACAAACCCTGAAGGAACATTCAAGATGGGGGTGCTCGTGCTAGATCCATCGAAGGGGTCGTTCGAGCTTGTGAGAGAGTTCGAGAGTTCTGCAGATTGGTCGGGGTTCAAGGCGATGCCTTCAAGGTAGACATCTTGGCCTTGTGATCATCGGCTGAGAATGAACGGATATTTTGGCCCTCAACAATAGCCCCGTGTCTTCGTGAATCAAGTTAATTAATTCGGGGAGGCAAACCTACGAAAGATATAGTTAGCACAAAAATATGCATTCAAACAACGTTCTACCTACTTTCAAAGCGAGGTTCAGACTGTGAGCTGTTGTTGCTGGTTCTCGATCCCTGTCAAGATTTTGGAAACAATCCTATCCCTAGGTGGCCAGCCCCGAGTTAAGAAGGTGAAGAGCAAAATATTTCACAAGGGATAGATGAAATATTTTATACCTACTGGGAGGTGTGATATGTGTTCGAATGTTCGGCCAGTTCGAGAACAGGGACACTTTGAGTGTGCACAGTTGATTTATAGACGACCTTGATGGAACCATAGAGATAGAAGTTCTATTGATATTATGCACGTCGACGTGCGCAGCATTTTTAAAGAAGCCATGAATGGTTGTGATTGAGCAGTTTACCTTCTGAGGAATAAGTAATCTCAGAGCTTGGAAATTCGTTCCACTTGGCTCTGAGTGTTTGACATGTCGTTACGATTTGTAGACAACAAAGGTCATGTCGTGTACCATGCATCGCATGTGGTAGTATATGAATATAAGGTGCAGCGCTTGAGCATTTTTACATGTCAGTACCGTAGGTAAGCGACGGAGGTCTTGTGGCATCCCACACATCGCACAGAGCGGCATCGCAAGGGGGAATGGGCATCCCAATGCAGCAGAGCCCGGAGGCCTAGCAGTTAGTAAGATTGTATGGTGCATGGGGGCAAGAGTTAATGATGTTAGTTGGTGCATTGGCGCAGTTTTGATCGAGGGACCTAGAGGCCGGCTCGAAAGATAATAATAATGCTCGACCAAGTGGCCATGGGCCAGCTTGGAGATAACAAGGGGTTGCATGGCAGGAGCCCCGAGTATTTAAATAAACAACTTAGAGTTGTATTTCAGAGAGATAAGGCGCTTCGAGAGCTTTTTGAGAAAGATAGATATTCTAGATAATGATCCGAAGAACTCCATAGAATACCAATAATTGTAGAACTCTGATTTATCACACAGAGGTTGACTGGTCGTCGATCCTTGATTGGGATGCGAGCCCCGAGTCAGAAGACCTTAAGCGATGACTTCAGTTGATAATTAAGAATCCCGCATCAAAGATAATTCTGGGTCTTAAGGTCGAGCCTCGAGTTATTATTTAGAAATCCCACGCCATTATTCGAGATTATGTTGCCGATATTTGAGTGTGCATATATTTGAGACTTCGAATAAATCTAATGAAGCCCATTATTTGGATAGTAATCCAACTGGGGGTGGATTTCTATC
>AYJT01043538.1:0-13595 GCA_001278415.1 Ocimum tenuiflorum
CTTAACAAAATCAACAATTTGGTTGCTTTGTTATAATTGATGTTCCAATCCATAAATGGATTTTTGCAATTTGCATACTACATTTGGCCTAGTTTTGGATACATAACCCTCAGGTTGAGTCATATAGACATCACCTTCTAATTCTCCATTGAGAAAAGTTGTTTTCACATCCATTTGTCAAATGTCATAATCATGGCATGCAGTTATAGCCACTAGCATTCTAATAGACTTGATCTTAACAACAGACGAAAATGTTTCATCATAGTTGTAGAGATTGTGGAAACATCAACTGGAAGTGTAAATCTTTCTGATTGAGAGCTGGAGCAGAGCAGTTGCATAAAGATGTGCCAGGTTGAGCGTGATAGTTAGTTATGTTGATTTAGTGTGTTTCAGCCACGTCAACTTGTATCCCTCACCAATCACGGTGTGACATGTCATTTGCATTGAGTCATTTTCACGTGATTAGCATGCAGCTTATAAGTATAAATAAGCATGCTTCCCAGATTGTATTTTTAGATCTTAGTTGAATGAAATACATTTTCTTCTTAAATTCACGCGTTCAAGATGGTATCAGAGCCAATTGAAATCTCGTGAAAACTCAAATATGCCGAAGGAAGCAGAATTGGGCGTCGATCATAAGGAAAATGGAGGATCATGAATAGCAAACTCAACCACAGCAAATTAGAGGAACCCAATCTGGTCATGAAATCAACGAGCAACAAGTTTAACCATAGCAATTCAAAGGATCTCAGTCAGCTCATGAAAGCAATGATATATATCAACTACATGTATCGGAGAATACAGGTTTGCGACTCGTATATGTATAGCTTAATGGCACGAACTATCATAACTAGAGTAGATATTTAAAGAGAGCTTTAACATCTAAAAACAAACTTGCGTTTATTGACGGTATTTTAGCTGAACCAAGCGAAAATGCGCCAGATAGAAAGCTTTAGCTTAAAGTGGATTATGTGGTTTTCTCATGGATATTGAATTGCATTGCAAAAGAGTTAGTCAATGCATTTGAACACTTAGATTCTGCAAAGAAGCTCTGGGATGAATTAAGCTATAGATTTGGAAGGAGTAATGGAGCGATGATCTATAGACTGAGAAGGAAATTGGTGACTTTTACTCAATGAAATCAAAGTGTATTGGTATATTTCAACAAACTTCAAAGTTTATGGGGTGAATTAAGTTTGTTGGTGCCAAAGTTTAAATGTTCATTTGATGCATCAAAAATACCTTGCACATGTGGTGAGGAGAGGGTAGAAGAGGGCTAGAAGAGAATGAGCGCCTTATGCAATTTCTTATGGGATTAATTGAAATGTATGAACCAATTAAGGATCAGATTTTGTATCGTGAGGTTCTTCCATCAGTGAGTAAGGCATATGGCATCATTTTGCAAGCTGAGGATCAAAGATCGATGGCAGGAGATATATCTAGGAGTGATGAACAAGTGATAATGAATGTGAACAAAATTTATAAACCAGCTATCGGACAGCGAAGAGATAATTTCAAGCCTCGAAAATCTAGAGAGGAAAGACAATGATTAAAGTACACACATTGTAAAGATAATGGACATGAGATTCATGAATGCTTCAAACTCCATGGGTATCCTGAGTGGTATACTCAATTAAAGGAAAAACAGAGCAGATTATCTACACATTTAGTTGTCGCAGCACCTTTTGATTTGGCGGTACCTGCAGAAAAGGCTGGAGGCGAAGTAAACATTGATATTAAAATCCAGCAAGAAATAGCCAAGTATTTTAACAAAAATGCGGTCAATAATGAGGCACATCTGGCTGTTCTAAAACCTCCAGATGGATTGGACGAACACTATACATTTAGCATAATCGTGGGAGAGAAACACAGAGGATGGATTATAGACTCGGGAGCTAGCATCCATGTGTGTCATGATCTAGAAATCATGACAAAGCTCACTAAGTTACATATTCCTCAGAAAATTCATTTGCCGAATGGAGCTGTACAGTGAGTACACTATCAAGGCATGGCACATATCAACCCTCAGATTACTCTTTCACAAGTTCTATATGTCCTAGAATTCTCTCATAATCTACTTTTAGTAGCAAAATTGAGTGAGGACTTGAAGGTTTGTTGTACTTTTCCTTGTACACATTGTACCAAACAGAGATGTGCAGATGAGAAAGTGCTCGGACTTAGTAAATTGGTTAGTCGTCTATATACTATGGGGGCAAGTGATGAAGTGCAGGAAGATGCTGCGTACGTGGTGCGACGACTTGATTCGCTTACTTTGAGTCAGTGGCATGCATTGTTGGGACATGCCTCTTCTACAACACTCAAACATATACATAACATAAAGGATAAATGCACAATTGATGAGTTACAGCGGCTGAAATCTTCTGAGGTTTGCAGCAAAGCAAAGCAAACACGATATGAATTTCCAATTCTGAAACGACGAAGTATGCAATTGTTTGAGTTGATTCATGTGGGTGTTTGGGGTCCATACAAGGCAGAAAATATTGAGAATGTCCAATACATGCTCACAATTCTTGAGGATCACAGCCGATGTACCTGGACTGATCTGATGAGTCATAAAGGGCAGGTTTAATCAATGTTGCGTAACTGTATTCAATTGATCAAAACTCAGTTTGGAAAGGACATTCGTGTTATGCGAACGGATAATGGAACTGAATTCATGGCGAGAGAGATGCAGTCTATGCTAGCTGAACATGAGATTGTTCATCAATGTACGTGTGTTTATTCGCCGCAGCAAAATGGTGTTGTTGAGCGCAAGCACATAACTTTACTAGAGTTTGCTCGTGCTTTAATGTTCCAATCTGGTTTAGATATGAAGTTTTGGCCTTTCTCTATTAAGATGGCCACTTGGTTGATCAATAGATTATCAAGTCAGGTTTTAAACTGGGCAGTTCTGTATACCATTCTCACCGGTAAATTACAAGATTATCATTTACTCTCAGCTTTTGGGTGTCTTGCTTACGCTGCCAATGTTCATCCTTCAAAATCCAAATTTGATTCACGTAGCTTGAAGAGTGTTTTCTTAGGCTATGCACCTTCTCAGAAAGGATATGTGCTTTATAATCTTGAAAATTCAAAGGTATTTGTCTCCATAGATGTGATATTTCATGACTCGATTAATCCTTTCTTGTCTGATAAAGCAACTGATTCTTCTACTGGTGTTGCTACTAATTGTAATGTTCCTGCTTGTGCTAATGGTCCCTTGGTTCAGATTGAGGATAATGCTGCTATTGATTCCTTGGAATGTGATGCTCCTAGTGCTCCACAGGCACCATTGTCTGAATTGATACCAGTTCGCCACAGTGATCGTGATAAAGTTCCACCAGCCTGGCTTCAAGACTATGTGTGCCTAGTACAAGCTAATCATGATTGGATACATGCTCATCCAGCTGTATATACGCCACCGACTTTCCCTTATATTACTTCCTCAATTTTTACACTGTCATTCCACATATTTCTCATCGACGTTACCACTTTACAGGAGCCTTCTTCAGATCATGAGGCTAGCCAATATGTTGAATGGGTGGATGCCATGAATAAAGAGCTTGAAGATCTCGAGGCTAATGGAACATGGGAATTGACACAGCTACCTCATGGGAAGCATACTATTGGGTCCAAATGGGTGTATAAAGTTAAATTGCGAGCAGATAGTTCAGTTGAGCGTTTTAAAGCACGCTTAGTTGCAAAGGGTTACAAACAAGAATATGAAATTGACTTCATCGAGGTCTTTGCTCCAGTTGTTAAGCTGGTAAGTGTTCGTGTTTTTATTGTATTAGCCATGCCTAATAAGTGGGCTTTGGAGCAGCTAGACATTAACAATGCTTTTTTACATGGTTACTTAACTGAAGAAATTTATATGTGGGTTCCTGAAGGTTATACTAAGGCTGGCACTGATAAAGTTTGTCAATTAATCCGTAGCTTGTATGGCTTGAAACAGGTTTCGCGGGAATGGAACAAGGAATTCACTCGTAGCTTATTGCATTATGGATTTCATCAGTCTTCATATGACTCTTGCTTGTTTCAAAAAAGGGAAGGTGATTTGTTTATTGTTGTGCTAATCTATGTTATGATTTTCTCGTAACTAGCTCCTCTGATTCTGAAAGTGCCACTCTTAAAGCTTATCTGCATAAGGAGTTCTCTATTAAGGACTTGGGTTCAGCTCGATTCTTCTTGGGATTGGAGATAGCTCGGGGTTCTGAAGGTACTTATCTCTGTCAGCACAAACATATTTTGGATGTTTTAGCTGACCTCTGTATGACAGGTTGCCAGTCGGTTGCTACACCATTTCCTAGTGGTATTCAGCTCTCTGCTTCTTCTGGTTCTTTGATGCCTGGTCCAGATCGCTATCAGTGTTCAGTGGGTCGTCTTTTATATCTTAATTTGAGCCGTCCTAATATTTCGTATGTTGTGCAACAACTTAGTCAATTTGTGGGCAATCCTACCACAGATCATTGGACGGCTGCCATACACGTGGTTAAGTATCTCAAATGTTGTCCCTCGTTGGGATTATTTTTCTCTACTGCTAGTTCTATGGATGTAGTGGCTTATTGCGATGCGGATTGGGGTTCGTGTGTGGATACTTGACGTTCTTTAATTGGTTTTTGTATGTTCTTGGGTGATTCTTTATTATCTTGGAGGTGTAAAAAGCAGACTTCGGTGTCCACCTCGAGTGCAGAAGCTGAGTACCGCGCTTTGAGTCCTACGGTTCACGAACTAAAATGGCTTGTTAACTTGCTCAGTGATTTTGGTGTTCGAGTTGTTCAACCTATATCTCTTTATTGTGATAATCAGGCTGCACTCCACATTACCAAGGACCCGGTTTTTCACGAACGCACCAAACACTTAGACATCAATTGTCATTTGGTGCGCGATGAGTATAAGCGTGGATTTGTGTCTCCTCAGTTTGTACGTTCTGCAATGCAACTTGCAGATTTTTTCACTAAGGCATTGCCTGGTCCACGGTTTCATTTGTTGCTTTCCAAGATTGAATTGGTGGATCTCCACCAATCCATCTTGAGGCGGGGGGGGTAAAAATTGTGGAAACATCATCTGGAAGTGTAAATCTTTCTGATTCAGAGCTGGAGCAGAGCAGTTGCATAAAGATGTGCGAGGTTGAGCGTGACAGTTAGTTCTATTGTTTTGGTGTGTTTCAGCCACGTCAACTTGTATCCCTCACCAATCACGGTGTGACATGTCATTTGCATTGAGTCATTTTCACGTGATTAGCATGCAGCTTATAAGTATAAATAAGCATGCTTCCCAGATTGTATTTTTAGATCTTAGTTGAATGAAATACATTTTCTTCTTAAATTCACGCATTCAAGAATAGTCAATACATTCATGTTGACTATAACCTTTAGCCACAAGCCTAGCTTTGTAAATTTGGACATTGTCATATGCATCGATCTTCTTTTTGAAGACCCATTTGGATCCAATAGGTTTTACCCCTTCTGGCAAGTCAACCAAGATCCAAACTTTGTTTGCATACATTGAGTCTATCTCAGAATCCATGGCTATAATCCACTTCTCTGATGCAGCGTCCCACACTGCTTCAATATAGGTCCTTGATTCATCACCATCCAGTTTTCTCTTATTGTCTTGGTTCCGAACCAGGAATTTGAGTTTACTGTTAGAATCCTCTTTCTTCTTCTTCTTCTGAAGTAGAAGATTGAGTCTTTTAGGTGGTCGACGAGTTCGTTGAGACCTATTGAGTTAGTTATGCGCTTGTTCATGCTCATTATTCTGAACGTGATAAGGATTTTGTCCAATATTTTGGGACCTTTCAGGAATCCCATTTTCATGTATTTCCTGTCGAGGAGGTGATACAACTATTTTATCGTTCTTAGTTTGATGACTTACATTATTTGAAGGTTGTCTACCTATAGATATTCCCCCATCCAATAGAGCATCAAAAACTCCCACTGAATTCTTGTCATAGTCTACAGACAAGATTTCATCCTCGTCATTATCTTGTATTTCTTAAGTTACCTTAAGATCTACTACACTGCAACTTTCTTAATTTTAATTCTAAATTAAAATCAATTCGATATTCTAAATATTGTCCTTATTTCAAAATAATGACACACACATTTCTTCTAAATTAATATGTTTATTGTGAAAAGTCGCATTTTCAAACAATCACCCAGTGATCTTTATGTGTGTAGAAATAATATATCCTTTAGTTTCCATAGGATATACCACAAGGTTTTTCGTTTTCAGATTCGAACGAATCAGTCAACTTTTTATTGAAAAATGCAATATAAATCTAAGTTTGCATATGTCCAAGACTAGCCTACTTGTGATACCATAATCGAATTATGTTTTCTTTGACTGATTTAGATGAACATTTTATTCAGAGTATAAATAGCGGTTTTAAGGCATAGCCTTAAATGAGAAAAGAGAGACTAAAGAAATTTATCATAGATCAAACCATGTCTTACAAAGTTTAATTTCTCCTTTTGAACGCCTCTATCTAATTGAGGTGTTTTAGGAGTTGTCCAATCTAATTAGACTCCATGTAATTTCACATAATTTAGCTCAAGTTATCTCTTCTACGATCCATCATTGAATTTTAATTACTTTACCTAAGTATATTATCTTTAACATTGATAATGCTTTGTTTACAATTAAGAAAATATGATATGTTCTATAATAATGCATTTTGATAAATAATTTATCCATTCAAAATGAACAAAAATTGTTTTCAAAACAAAATAAACATTCATGTCTAACATCAGAACATAAAATATACTCAAAATCAAAACAAGTAGCAACCATGCAAGACTAGTCTATTTACGAAGGTAGATCTAATCTATAAATTTCAACACGTCTGCAGCAGTCATTGCTCTATTCTCCATGTGTATGTCTATCTCCTTCGATCCCACTTCTAATAGTCACTTAGCTCCTGCACATTATTTCAAATGTTGAGCTATAGTTGGTATGTAAATCCATAAAAGTGAGTTAATAATAGACTTATTTATCTCAATGATAATATATATACCTGAGCACGCACCTTCAGCACCAAGTGTTTTAAGCTTTGGGCAGTCTCTTTTCCGGTGCCCCTTTTCATGAAAGAAAAGATACTCATCCTTTGTCACCATCTATCTTTTGCTATTTCCATTTTTGGCCTTTTGAGATGCAGCATCAAATGCTTTTCTCTTCTTTTGCTTATCTTTCCCCTTGTTCTTGGGAATTTTCTTAGAAGAACTCACCATGAGTACTTTTTTACCCTTAGTAGTGGAAGACTCAAAGGTTTTTAACAAGTTATGAAGCTGAGGTAGTGTTGCTTTTGTATTGTTCATATTGTAATTCACAATCAAATTTTCAAATGAACGAGGCAAGGACTGCAAGATAAGACTGACAGAGATTCTTTCAAGTAACGACAATCCAATTGTCGCTAACCTCTCAATCAACCAATCATCTTCAAAATATGATCAGAAACCTTATTCCCTTCATGAAGCTTAGACTGGAAGAGATCTCCAAGAATATCATACTCCATAGTTTGTGCTTGTGAAGAGTACAAACTTTCCAAGTGTTTAAGCATCTCATAAGGTAACATGTGTTCATGTTGCCTCTGCAACTTTGCAGTCATAGAGGATAACATAACAAATTGAGCCGTAGTGGCAACCTCTTTATGTTTCTTATGACTAGCTGCGTCAAACTTATCATAGCCAGGAGATTTCTTGTCAAGATGGGACAAAGTTCCTGGTCCAACACATATTCAATGCGTTCTTGTCTTAGCATGAACCGCATACATCAAAGCCAATCTAAAAAGTTTGAACCAGTCAACTTGTTGGTTTCCATCAAACATTTCAACGACAAATTCGACATATGAATCTAATAAGAAACAATCAAAGGAAATTAAAATTGAGTACACAATGTTATCACATTTATATCACTAATGAAACAAGGTCTTGTGTTTTGATTAGCTCCCACTAATTTTAACATATCTTGCGCCCCCAAACGCATAATACGAATTTATATCAAATATAAATTTTAGTGTATCAAGACCCAAGTCAACTATTATTACAGCGTTTGTGAGGGCTGATAACTGCAATAACATCACGTAGTAGGCCTCCAAGTCAATTGCAAAATAATTTTGCAACTCTTGGCTGATTAATCCAATTAATCAGCATCCTTAAATTATCTTGCACGCGAGGGTGCCAAAATAATTTAAGCAAGTCAACGCCTTCACATGGTACCAACAATAGACCTATGAATGAGTTTTCGTCTCGTCGAGTCAAAGCAAACACTAGGGTGTAAATACTCCAGACCGAAGATATTTTTGACACTCAAACAATTATGATGGACGATGCGTATTTCAAAATAGACTTATATTTAAATTGGGGATTAATATATGATTCTAATTGTTTAAACTAACATGAAATATCAGTTCTAATAAACAATTAATGGACGCCGCCTACCCAGGTATATAAATGCGGACCAAAATTATTGGGCGCCACCTACCCAAACATATAATACGGATTGCAAATATTGAGCGCCGCCTACCCAAACTACTATAGTTAATAAAACATAATAAATCATATAATCAAATTAAACACTTATCATGCCTGAACATATATAATAAACACATAATCTCTACATATGAAATATATTAATCCAATTAATACATTTTATTCTAATTAAATTTATAGGTTAAAATTATTTGATCTTCATATTATATACATATTCTAAATATGTTCATTATTTTCAAAACAATGAATTCTATTAATTCTAAATGAATGTAGATGCATATTCTAGTTTGAATTTCAATTTTATATTGATTCAAAATTAATATAATCATTTATATTCTAAATATTCTCATCGGTTCTAAAATAACATATTTCATATTAATTCTAAATTAATACAACTACAAATATTTTAAATAAAATCATTATTTCAAAAATAATGATACTCATATTAGTTCTAAACGAATATAAATATATGTTTTATTTCAAATTTAAAATTAATTCTAAATTAGTATGTTTTAAAACATACACACGTGTACTCTCAATAACTTTATTATTTCTGAAATAATAAAATTTATGTTAATTCTAAATTATCAACTACATGGTGCATAGCCAACAAGAACAGACCCAACACATTATTTTTCTCGAAGAAAATGTCATGCCAAGGTGACTGTCACCACTTCGTTTGTTTCAAATAATTATTTTATATTAATTCTAAATTATTATAAAAAATATTATCATCATTACTATTTCTAAAATAATAAAGCATTCTGGTTACTGCTAACCACATGGCATCACCTATGTTTTGAGCGCATACCAGAGATGGCGAGAGGCAGCGTCCGTCGCCATCCTCACTACATTCTCAAGCCAATCATTGAGGATTCCCACCGCCGAGCAGTGGAGTTGTTATTTGTGGCATTCAAAATATATAAATATCAAATATTCATATGATCACCAAGTTGAATAATTTTCGTGAGTTGTGGAATTTTTTTTTTAAATTATCGAATTGCCGATACAATCAATTATTTGTTCAGCGGCAGATTGTTTCAAAACAATCGTAAAATTGAATTAATAACCCATAATCACATACGTAGATATTCATGTGTAGAAACATAAAATAAATTACTTACAGTTTCTTCCGTAGAACGCAAACAATCTGAAACAACGATGTCACATGGTAGACGAATCCACAACTGAGTTAATCAAGTATAGAGTCCAGCTCACGATGTATGTTCAAACCAGGAACGCTAGGAATTCCCGGAGAGAACTCAGATGTGTATTTAATGAATTGGTGGGAAAACGGATTTCTCTCCTATAGAGAATGAATAAGCCAAGTGTATGTTTTGTGAGATTATTCAATCTCATAATCTCATTCTCAGTAAGATTATATAAGATCTGTTTTCCGTATATGATTAATTAATTAATAATCCACTTATTAATATATATAATCATGTATATATATATTACCATATATCAATCTAACTAGTATATTTATCACTAGATATATTTGGAGAGAATATATCTTTTTTAATCTAATTAGGATCATAAATTTTAATATATATCTTCCATGAGTATCATCATTAAAACGAGCAATCAACGTCAAAAGCGGAAGGTGTGATCTACTGTTTGTAGGTGGAGAAGAGGAAGATTGATAAGTGTAATTTATTCATCTTGTAACAGAGAATTCTGATTCAATTTCTATGGTAGTTAAATTATCTGGGCTTTAGATTAATTAAAGAAAAAAGAAGTGAATTTCAAGTGATGCGGCAGATATTTCCAGAGAATCAGAAAGCTTTCCCGTTCTTGAATTATGGGCACAAACCTCCAAATTATAAGCCACACATTGTATATTTCTCTCTTGATTTTTTATAATTCACAACTCTTGTACCTACCGATGCTCAAATGAGTGGAATTTTGGTTTTTGGGTTATTCGATATTTGAAGTGTCAAAAACCCACCCAAAAATCAAACAATAATAAATAAAAAATTGAATAAGTCATAGTTATTCGATTCAGTTTATGGTTAAATCAAATAAAACATCTTTATTTAAAAGCTTCAAAATATAACACAAACAAACACGCAACAAATTGATAATAACATAGTTTATCAAAAACCATTATAGACCAACACATATAGATGTTCATAAATATAACCATATTCCTCCAAAAGAGAAAAAACAAGTCTAAATTTTAATTGTACTAGGATATATTGGCTTTCCTTTTATTAAATTATACGCAGCACGACATCAGGCAGAGCACTTATATTAACTATTCAACTTCTATTCCATGTACATGCAAATCTATGTGTGTTTTACCTAAGATTTAAAAGTTTTAATACTATCATAATTATTAATAATTTTTTCTGAGAAATATTCAAGTATATTTACTGCTAGTGTATAAATTGCATTCTCTATTTGCTGAGATCAAATTAATAATCTAAAGGTACAAAAAAAAATTAATTTAATAAAAAACAGATTTTTCTTTAAAAATATGTAGTAATCATCCGAATATCTGGAAGTTCCACTTCTTCCATTATATGGCTCTTCTAGTAGTTATTTTAGCTTTTCTAAAATCATTTTCTATTAAGATTGTTTCGTTTAAAAGTTTATTTACCCTTTTACATTTTGGATTTAATGTTGCCTAGAACAACGCCATTTTTAAGCTCTAGCAGACATGACTTACATTAGATGAGTGTCCATGTTAATCAATATAATATAATATTTTTCTTATTCGATTTTTCAGTTATACCCACATAAAATTTTCAAATTCACGAACCAAACCATTCCCCATCTAATATTTTGAGTAACACGAAATAACCCAAATCTATAGAGTATAGAGTCAAACTAGTATGGTTTGGGTGGGTTAAATAGTATAACCAAATAATGAACGCCCTTACTCGTACCCCACTTATAAATTTGTAGGTGTCTCAAAAAGAAGTGATCAATCTCCTTTAACATCTGAAAATTGCAAAGTAAAGTCAACAAGTATTAAACTCGTTTATTCTAAATGTCGAAAGACTCGCAAAAAAATCAGGCCTTTCTTCCCACATTACACAGTGCTTTAGGGACAAAGTGAAACTTCCATTTTATTACAATATATATTGTATTAGTACATAAATTATTTACGGCGACAAACAGTGATCCCATCACCAAGAGGGAGTTGAGAAATTTGAACACGAGAGTCGGCTGCAATGAAGCTGTTAAACTCCATTGAAGCATTCCTGGTTTCCAGCTTGCTCTCCGCCACCAAATCCGCCGCCATCGCCACCGTCCCTCCCCACAATGTGTTGTCGTAAACAACTATTCCACCTGGCCTCAGAAGCTCCACCACTCTCTCATGGTACTTTGCATAGTTCACTTTGTCAGCATCCACAAATGCAAAGTCAAAACTCTCTCTATTCTCCCCCTGCATCACCAATTATATACAATATCATTAACACCACTTTTCAGTATTCTGTTAACAGCTTTGCATTGATTCTAACATTAGAGTATATTGTATTTTTTGGGCTTCAATTATATAATTTTTAAGTACAATGCTTACATGTCGGTCTCATCGATTCATCGTTAAGATTTTTTTGCACTTTCAGTTTAATTTTTTTTGTTTCAATAATGTAATTCAATAATAACTACATAAGCCACATATAAAACAAAATTGAGAGTGAACATATAACAATATGGATGCAATTTGTTTGACTGAAAGTGCAAGAAAATCATATACAAGACTAAGGGTGTGTTTGATTTGTAAAAAAGTGAAGTATCCTAAAAAAGTTAACGTTAGTTATCTGCTTACATTTTTTTAGCTAAGGATATATTAAAAAAAAGTAGAGAGGATTATGAATTAATTTTGAAGGGAGGGTTGGTATTAGAAAATGATGAGGTACATTTTCGGAAAAAATTAAAATCAAGCATAACCTAAATGTAAATATACTGGGACAAAAATAAAATGCGATTGTGGCTAATGGAATAAAAAAATGCATTCAGTTGTAAATATTACATGTTGGAGCAGGTGATCAAGAGCCGGAAGAGCCTCGGACTGGATGAAATTGATCTTGTGCTTCACTCCGGCCTTCTCGATGATCGGTAACCCCATCTCATATGTGTCTCGGTTGATGTCTATGGCCGTAATCTATACACATTATTTAAATCTGAATAATGATAATAATAATTATAATATTGATTAAAAAAAGAATATATGTGACCTTTCCATCATGTGGGATTGCAAGAGCAGTTAGGAGAAGGGAATATCCAGTAAATACTCCGACTTCTAACGTTTTTTTGGCGTTAATTGTTTCTAAGAGCAAGCTCATAAATTGTCCAGCTTCAGGTGCAGTACCCATCACAGCACTGTGTGGGAAGGAATAAATAAATAAATTAATTAATAATAATAATAATAAAAATTAAGACAGATTCTCAAGATTCTATCTATTTATAGAAGAGAACGAAATATATGATGCGAATTGATATAAATATAATTTCATTGATATCCATCATGCTCATATTTATTTAAATAAATATAAATAAAATAAATAAATATATGTATATTCATTTTTCTCAATTAATTAAGTTTATTACATGCCAGTTTACTCATCTAGTTTGGCATAATCACATCCCAAATGGCATTTACTAATGCATCTCATTTAGGTGTTACTATATTGTTATTAGAATAAAATTTAATTTTAAGGTTGTATATGCATTAAAAAATAAGTATTTTGTATTATTTACTCATATTTCTCGATTCCAACACAATTTTTCGATTGATATCTCAGAGGAAAGACTGTAAAGAGAACTTAATTTGATATATTGTTACATGTATATAACTAGAAACGAGAGTTATAATATTGACATCAACTATTTTATCATTTTATACGGTAAATGTGTACAGAGTTTCATGAGGATAAATATTCATTATCTAATAGTTCATGAACACATCTGAATAAGACTTTTTGCAATACATAGTAAATTAAAAGAAAGAGCAGAGTTTGCAATTACCGTGGATGATTCCAAGTGAGAGCTCTCAGCTCCTTCAAACACTCTGCTTCGCGTGGATAAACACTAGTATCCAATATGTACTTCACACACAAAATAAATACAAAATTAGTTTCTTATTATTTT
>AYJT01043575.1:0-11369 GCA_001278415.1 Ocimum tenuiflorum
TTTGCGCATCGCAATGATTGCAATGCAAGGACCTGCCATGTTATGGTATCAATTCTCGAAAGACCGCCGCCCTTGTCTGGACTGGCAGTCCTTCACCAATGAACTCCTCATTCATTTCGTTGAGGACTCGTCCTTTAATATTTACGAGTCGTTTGCGTCCATCTGGCAAACGAGCTCGCTAGAGGATTACAGCACAGCCTTCGAGAATCGCATCGACCAAAGTTGAGGATTCAAGGATGAACATCAGTTGCACTGTGAGTTTTTTCTGAGTGAGTTGAAGAAGGAACTCTGTGCACTTATTATGGATTCAGCTGTCTACGACTACTCATCAGCCGTCAAGGCAGCCCGTCGTTGGGACCAGGCCGCTTTGGCGTCGGGCAGGACGTCGCGTACCCCATTAGTGATGTCTATCTCACCGCGCTCCTCCTTCACGGTGAAACCACCTACGCAATCTACGCTATAGCTATCGTCGATCTCTTCGGCACCCTCTGCCACCGCCTCGTTGCAGCCGCAGCGTTTCTGACAGATGACAAATACTGAATTTCAGAAGCATTGGGCAGCAGCTACGTGTTTCTATTGCGGGTAGCGGTACAGTCCTACTCATCACTGCCCCCAATGTTCTTTTCACGTCCTCATCGGAGATAGTTCAGAGGACCAGCCTGAGGAGTTCATTACGGATATTGAGGCGATGGCAGAAGAATGCTCAACGGAGGAGGAGGATACAGCACCTCAGCTATCCATCCTCACCTCGTTTCGGTTGATGGGCCTCAGATGAAGTTGTTGGTTTCTATTAATGACCACTCTATTGTTATTCTGATTGACAGCGATGTGTCACACTGTTTCCTGTCTGAGCGAGTGGCAAACTCATTTCAACTGCCTGTGCGTACTGACACTACATTCGCCGTGACTTTGGGGGATGGCTTTCGGGTTCGTACCCGGGGAATTTGTGACTTTTCACTTACCTTGAATTCAGAACTTTATTCCATTCACTGTTATGTTTTTCCTTTGGGCAGTGTGGATATGATTCTCGACGTTTCCAGGTTGGCCACCTTGGGCAATGTGAAGGCCAATTTGGCCTGATTGATGCTCCAATTTGACATGGATGGCCGGCAATAGCTCCTACAAGGGGACCCCTCATTATCTCGAAAGGCCTGCACCAGTCGTTCCTTATATTCTCTGGACGAATGGGACTACGGTTGGAATTTATGGGAGCTGTCGGCCAGGGTACAGGCCATCTATATGGCATCACCACTCAGTTATTAGCGTCAGCCCGTGAGGAGTTGCAGGTGGCAATCTCTTGTTTTCTTGCAGTGACCGCGACCCCTATGGGTCTTCCTCTTTCTCACGCCTAGAATCATAGCATTGAATTGTATACGATGAAGCAGCCGATATCGGTCCGTCCTTGTCGTTACAATCACTTGCAGAAGGACGTGATAGAGCATCTGTTGGCTGAAATGTTAGTTGTTGGCATCATTCAGTCGACTACCAGCCCATATTCTAGCCCAGTGTTATTGGTCCGAAAGAAGGATGGGTCGTGGAGATTTTGTGTGGAATATAGGGCGTTGAATGCCGCCACAGTGCCGGATAAGTACCTGATACCGGTGATACAGGAGTTATTTGATGAATTACACAGTGCGCAGTGGTTTTCTAAGCTTGATTTGCGTGCCGATACCATCAGACTGGGTGGCGAAGGCCGACATGCCTAAAACCGCCTTCCGTACCCACTCCAGCCACTATGAATTCTTGGTGATGTTGTTCGGCCTTACTAATACGCTGACCACATTCCAGAGCCTGATTAATGATATATTTTGATCGTATCTGCACCATTTTGTCTTGGTCTTCTTTGATGACATATTGATCTATAGCCGGACATGGCCAGATCATCTTCGACATTTACGCCTGGTATTACAGGTCCTCGAGTCTCATTCATTTGTTATTAACATAAAAAATGTGTGTTTGGTAGGTAGGAGGTCGAATACTTAGGGCATGTGGTCTCCAGTGACGGGGTTAGTATAGACCTTGAGAAGGTAGTGGCTATGTTACAGTGGCCAATGTCGACCTCTCTGAAGGGTCTTCGAGGATTTTTAGGGCTGATAGGGTATTATCGCCGATTCGTGAGTAATGGCAAGATTGCAGCCCCGCTTACTAGCCTCCTCAAGAAGGAGGCGCAGCCGCGATGGGTATGGTCGATGGAGGCGGCCACCGCGTTTAAGAGCATTAAGAAGGCCCTCACCACAACACCGGTCCTTACTATGCTGAACTTCACAGAAGAATTTGTGGTAGAGTGTGACGCATCAGGTTGCGGAATAGGGCGATTCTCATGCAACACAATTACCCCATTACTTATTTCAGTAAGACACTGAAGGGGCGTCTGTTATCTAAGTCAGTGTACGATAAGGAGCTTATAGCTTTAGTCCTTGTGGTGCAGCACTGGTGCCCCTATCTCTTGGGTCGGCAGTTCACGCTCCGCACGGACCAGCAATCGCTTCGGGATTTGCTCTCTCAGGCCCTAATGACCCAGACGCAACAGAATTGGGCTGCTAAATTGCTGGTATATGATTTTATAGTGGTTTACAAAGAAGGTGCACAGAATAGGGCAGCCGATACGTTATCGCGCCGAGATGAAAAGGGCGAGTTTGCAGCCCTCTCGTTTCCGTATTGGCTGGATTGTACAGAGTTGCAGTATAAGGTCTGTGGGGAACCAAACTTGAGCGATATTATCGAGGCCTTGGAAAAGCGAGGATCGGCCCCTAAACATTATTCTTAGGCGTATGGCACACTTTTCTACAAGGGTCGGTTAGTCATTCCACCGAAATGAGAATGGGTTCTGAAGCTCCTCAAAGAATTCCATTCCACACTGTCGGCAGGACATGAAGGGGCCTACTAGACGTACTGCCATTTAGCAGCTAACATATACTAGCCGGGCATGATGAAGCGGGTGACCAAGTTTGTGGCCGAATGTGAATTATGTTAAAGGAATAAAGTTGAGACAAAATCACCGGTGGGACTGTTGCACCGCTTCCGATCCCAGAAGCAGTATGGAAGGATATCAGTTTGGACTTCATTAGTGGGCTACCATGTTTGGGGGGAGTTGATTGTATTTTGGTGGTTGTCAATCGTCTCTTGAAGTACGACCATTTTATACCTCTGCGCCACCTCTTCACGGCCAAGACAGTGGCTGAGATTTTCATGAAGGAGATGGTGCGGCTACATGGGATTCCCATTTTGATTGTTTCGGACCGTGATCCCATCTTCTTAAGTTATTTTTAGCGCGAGTTGTTTAAGAGTTCTGGCACTATTCTCGGAATGAGATCAGCATATCACCCAGAGACTGATGGCCAGACGGAGGTTCTTAATAAGTGTTTGGAGACCTATCTGAGATGCTTCTGGGCCGAACGTCCCAAGTGTTGGAGCAAGTGGATCGCCTGGGCCGAATTATGCTATAGCACTGGTTTACAGCACTGGGATCACGCTTTTTAAGGTCGTGTATGGAGAACTGGGAGAGATTTGGGTACACGCATTAGCAGAGTCTTTACGGACTCGTGATGAAATATTGAGCCATCTGTATTTTCATTTGAAACGAGCCTCTTTGGAGGATTGTTCTTGGTTTTCATATTGAATTTGAGTAGTGCGTTCATAACAAATTCTCCAAAACATAAGCTCCCTCCAAACGTAAACATGCATTGTATTGCATATAAGTAGTGAGAAGCATAGTTGTTAGCTCATTCCTGTAACACACTATAATCATTCTACTTTTGAGATCAATACAAAAAAATCAACAACTTATACATAAAGTTTATTCGATTTCTTTAGCTTCTGATATAATATTTTCTTTCTTCCTGTTATTCGTTCTTGTTGTTCATTACCATTAAGTTCTCAAATACAAAACTTATTGATCATTTATTCACTACAAAGTCTATTTCCAAAATCAAGATGTTTGTATGGAGGGCATGAAACAATGCTTTTCCGACTAAATCTAACATGTTGGGGGCCAAAATGTTCGTTCAATCTCAACCGTTGATCACAAGGCAAAAAATCAGCTTTACGGGAATCTCTTCGAACTTCAGCGAAATAGCAGCCTACTCAAGCCCTCTAATGCATCGAGAAGCCCCTGTCGAATAATTTAAAATGAGCATCACGTCTCGAAGGATGCCCAGTGCTCGAATCTAGCACGAGTGCTAGGCTTTGAAGCCTCTCTAGCTCGACTTCGAGATTCCAGACATGCACGGCCCACGTGCTGGAAGGATCCAAAATAATTTCTTTGCTGAGTCAGCATGGTGCTCAAAGCATGACTCTCATTACCGTGTAACCAAATTGCAAATAGGACCCTCGCTTAGGAATTATTCGGTTTTATACCAATATAACCGTATAAATAGTGCACTCACACCGTACACGATAGACACTGATAGACTTCACGAAAAATCATATTGTATAACCGATCACTTTCTCAGGTGGACCCTTCGTCGAGAAGTTGTATTTTCATCTCAAATTCTCTATAAAATACCAGTAGCCCGTTTCGGGGGACTTAAAACTTTCCAGGAAGTCTTGGTGTCCGATTTACTTTCCCGCTTAGAGTCTCAATCATTCCAACGATCAAAATCAAACCTCAACTCTACGCCAAGGAGTTGTGGTTCTTTAAACCATGGGCTACTTAATTAGGATTAAATTTGTCATGCATTGCGATTGATTGTTATTGCATCCCCTATTCAATTTCGAAACCCGACAACCCACGTTTTCCTTTGCAGGCTTTCCTTACCTTAGTTAATTTTAGCTATTTTATTTCATTTGCATAGTTAATTAAATTTCCTTTAAGTAATGACTTGCCTATATAATGGTGATGAGATGGATCTAGTACTTAGGTTGAGTCCAATCAATTACTCGTGCTCACCGGTGTACTAACTACGACACGTATACTTGCGGTTTTTGTGGGTAACTAAATCCCATGATCAAGTTTTTGACACTATTGCCGGGGACTAATTAGGATTTTGACCCGTACACTGAAATAAAACTTTGATGATCGATAAACTTTCTTTTTCCGCTTATCAAAAAAAAAATGTGATATGAGAAAATAAGAGAATATTTTGTTGGACTTGCAAAATCGCACAAGTGGAGGCTTGTTAATTCGCCTTCTTCCCGAATCCTATGTGAGTTGGAGATTTGAAATGGCCCAACCTTGGTCTATAAATAGGCATTCGGTTGTGTTTTTAGAACCATCTCAAACAACTTAGCTTAAAATTTTTTATAAGTTCACTTTAATCATGTTTTTCTCCTGTAGTAAAATATTTTGATAGCATCCAAATTCCAAGGATATAGGCAATATTGTCGAAACTCGTTAAATTTTTCGGTGTTCTTTTATTTATTCTTGGAGAATTATAGATTTGTAAAATAAACAACTGTAAAATTGCAACCATAATTCTCTTACAATTTCATAAAATTGCAGTCGTTGCCTCTTCTTCTTTACGGTACATAGTTTCTTTCAGAAGTTTTTTACTTTTTGTCTCTTCAATTCAATTGTAATCGTTTCTTTACGATACGTAACGACATATTTCGTTGGATAACTTATTAATTTTGTTAAGTGTGGAGATTCTATAATGAAAATCTTGCGATATTTTGGGTCCATAATAAAAAATCTTTAGATCTTTTGGGTCCTGAATTGAAAATCTTTCGATCTTTTGGATCCTGAATCGACAATCGATCTTTTAAATTCTAAATCGGTAGATAAATTATCTTTTTGGTCCTAAATCGATAATTATCCTTTATTCTTTTATTTTTAGTAGTATATTGTTGTAGCTTTCACAACACATTACTCATGTATATCTGCTTTAGTACTAGGGGTGCTCACGAGCCGAGCCGCTAAAAATTCGATGCTCGAGCTCGACTTACTTTTTTCTTTTCCGTATTTTGATATGATAACAGTTAGTTCTTTCCCCATTTTCCCTATTTCAGATGCAAATAATCTTAAAACCAAATCAAGCAAATCGAGCAAAGAAATCAGCTTATAGATGCTTCAGCTACTGCCCAATAATAATAACTATATACGAAGACGAATTAGAGAAGATAACATAAGTGTGCAGTGTGCTACAACCAATTTAATTAGAGTAATTAGAGAACTTAATGATTGGTCAGTCACTCTCAATCTCTCAGTAAATGCAGAAATTTGCCAAAAATATTTCAAAGAATATGAACACAATACCTAACGCTGCTATACACTAAAAATCCGAAATCAATATAACTATAATTTGAGACACAAAATACAGGGAATAACATCAATCCAATAGAAACGCAGTAGCATAAGAAGCCAATCAAGAGAAGATTGAAAAATCTAATATTTCATAATAACAACCAATATGGACCTCAAGAAGAGAAGAAAATTTGGAGGAAGAACAAAAAAGAATAAAAAAGAAAAGAAAAATTATCTACTTGAAATGTCACAAAAGAAAGAGTCCTTTCTCAGGAAGTTGTACAAGCGAGCGACTCCCACATTTAGAGCTTTAATCGAACGAGTAGCAACTGGCGAAGCTTATGGAGGGCAAGGCGACCGGTGGCGGTGAGATTGTAGCGAAGTTGACCGTTGTGGTGAGGTGGCGACTGCCGTGAGAGATAATGGTGTGAACGAGTGAGTGGTAGACTGATGGATAACTAGTGTTTCAGATTTTGAAATGAAAAGGATAAATTAGATATATAAATACATTTTATATTATATGGGCCAGGGGTAAAATCATAAAAAATCCAGGCTCGACTAGTCTCGTGAGCTTACCGAGTCAAACACATTAAGGCTCGAGCTCGAGCTCGACTCGTTTATCTTCGAGTTAAATTCGAATTTTTTTTTTTAATCGATCCTAAATAGCTCGCGAGCCGGTCCGGCTCATAAACAACCTCTATTTAGTACCGTTCGTTTCGCTATGAAGAAATATAGCGTATTCTTTTTGTTTTTTCAGTGAAGAAATATAGCGTTATTATAGTATATGTTGAAACAATGATGCATATCGAGAAATCAAATTCCAGGTACCCAATGCAGTAGAAAATATAAATATCTTTACTGTTTTTCTTGTGACAATGTATTCATAAATCAAAACT
The DNA here is from genome assembly GCA_001278415.1 of Ocimum tenuiflorum. Taxonomy (NCBI): domain Eukaryota; kingdom Viridiplantae; phylum Streptophyta; class Magnoliopsida; order Lamiales; family Lamiaceae; genus Ocimum; species Ocimum tenuiflorum. The sequence continues at coordinate 7,078 of AYJT01043575.1, forward strand.
CAGCACGTCAAACTGAAAAACTTTTCCAGTATACATAAAACAATCCACAAGTCTTCAATTATAAACAAATTTATCATTATTTTTGCAATATAAAATATTGAGTGATTAGATTAGTTGATTAACAACTTTTGACTTCTCTTGGCAGTTACATTTAACTTTCTTATTTTATCTTTTTCTTCCAGAAATTTAAAATTGCACGGGTCACTACAAATTAAGCTTGACATGACAGGGTTATATTTGATTAAATAAAAAAAATTTCTGACACTTAGTGCTGTCTTAACAATCAAATACCCTGTTGTTCCTGAAGTACCCTGTTGTCCCTAAAGTAAACAGTGTCAGTATAATCCAATCATTTCCCGCACACTTACATATTGGAAAAACGATTCTAAGATAATATTGATTGGTGAAAATGTCAAGATAAAACCAATAACTTCTAACACATATACCTATTGGAAAAACAAATACAAGGTAATCATATTTGTTGTGACTAACAATATTGCCTAGACTTTCTTTCTCTATCTTTGATGATCCCGAATCAGAGTAATAATACAGTTGTGGAAATGTTAGAATATAAGTGTGGAAAATAAGTGTGTCTGGGCCCAATTTTATCTTAGCTGACTTGTGAGCAAGTCAGCTATGTTACTTAAAGTTGTTTGTACTCCAGTAGGATCAGTTATATTTTTTTCAGTTATACTCCAGCTACTATTGATAGCTAAGTTTCAAATCAACACTTTGAATAAAATAAATAACAGAAAGGAGTAAATAAGACAGGATATTTATAGAGGTTCAGATCTTAAAATCCTACATCCTCTCTTCCTTCTCCACGAAGGAAATCCACTATAGTTGTTAGTACACGGTGAGTTAACAAGGTTTACAAACGATCTATCTTCTCCATCGGGAAGCTACTACCACTTTCGGCTGCAGGCACTGCAGACCGGATACACTCCTAGGCCTCTTAGATCTGCAAGGTAAATATTTATGTTCTCTTCAGGAACGTTGGATTGGATGGTTGGGTACCTTTCTCAGATGGAAATCTAAAGAAAGGTCTCGAAAACCTTGGCTAATGACAGCTTCAGGTTCTCCGGTGAGTCTCGAATTTAGAACTCGAAAAGCTTAGAGAGAGAGTTAATAGATTGCTTGAATCAAGTGTTTCGGTTTCAGATGTTTCTGAATCATTAGTCTTCCGTCTTCCTTTGAGTCTTTTATTTGTAGACCTCGTATATGAATAATAGTCGATGGAAGGCATGGGACGACTAGTTAAATTCATCGTCAGATATCCACCGATCCGTCAGCTTTCGGCTATTGTCCGCTGGATAATAACCTAATAGAATGTCTTTTCAAGAAACATTCTGAAAGTCTCTTTTTTTCTCAATTGTCAAGGAGATAATTGGGCTTTATTTCTGACTTGATCTTGAGAGATTCCTCGGATGTCAGCTCTCTTTTCGGAAGTCAGCTCAGGAGTCAACTTGTATTTTGTTCAGCTGCCAGTTCAAAGTTAACTGCAGTTGTTTGCCGTTCAACTGATGGAACAGTTGTAGTCTTTAATCATCACAACTGAGTGAATCAGCCGTGAACCCTCACAGCTGGGTTGGCACAGTTGTGGTTCAATTGAACTTGACCTTCTGAAGGACTTAAATCTTGAATCTTCCAGCTTCAGCTTTCTGCGAACCTAAGTTATTACAATTCAATCCAATGCATTTTTACACTCTAAGATTAGTTCTAATGTAATGACATGGTTTTTAACATCATAAAAATTTTCTAATTCCTAACAATTTCCCCCTTTTTGATGCTATCAAAACCATGTGCGGCTGAACAACTGGGAGAAGTTAAGGGAGTTACAAACATATTTCCCCTTTACATATTCTTCCCTTAACTAGTGTCTTTTCTTAATATTCCAAAATAATACAAGTGTTATTTAACTTGTTTAAAATTTAAATAGAACTGGAATTTAGGAAAGTTGTTTTAGCTCACAACTGATAGCACTAAATTGAGCATACCCAGTTGTAGCTATATAAAGAATTTAATATCTTTGATATAACTAGATATTGTCAATCAAAGAGTATAGTTAGTCAGTTTTATATATATCAGATCAGCTTACATTGTACATCATAGGATAAAAGGGTGAAATACAAAGTACAATGATTACATTAAATCTGACTATATTAGAATTCTTCTTCTTGTTCTTCTTCTTCTTCTTTGGGTGAGAATCTGGAGGCTTGTCGAGACAGTTTGTTGTGCTCCAACCATAGCTTGCAAAATGATCCTCGAGTCAGAGTTGGGCTGAGCTGGAGTAATGGCAGTTGAAGATGTGGAAACTAGAGCTTGGGTGGCTGCCTTACAAGAAAGCACCAAATCAAGACTGGGTGTGATGTTGCAGTGAGTGGCACCTTTGGAAGAGCCACGATCTGAAGTTGGGAGGTGTCATGAGCAGCACTGGGCAAAACAGGGAAAGATTGTAGAGGAGCAGCTAGAGTTAGCTAGGTCGGGATGGTGACCTCCTGGGGAGGAGCAGTGATGGATGGGGCCAATGTGAGCTAGGGCTGAACTGTAGATGGCGCAGAGGAAGGGTCCTTGGGTGTGTGATCCGAATATTCAGCTGATTGCATAGGACTGATTTCTTATTCAACTGGCAACCCCTCTCCTTGATTCAAGTCGGGCAAAGTTGATTGAGCTTCTTCATTTGGAGCTGGGGTATGACTTCCTTCGAGGGAGGGGAAAGAGGAGAAAAGTCTTCATCAACTTCTTCGGTATCAGCTGATGATTAGCTGGTCTCAACTCCATCTTTCTTCGGTTCTTTCACAGCTGACTTCTCCTCAGCTGTCTTCTCTATCTCTACTGTCTTTGCTGCTTTTTCTGCTGGAGGAGATATGGCCATAGCGTCAAAATATGTCTCCTTGATCAAAACATCCAAGTGGTCAGAACCATGAGCGGTGAGAGAAAGACTCTGTTGAGCTGGGAGATCTTCAGCGGACTTGGACTGGGGGGTGGGCAGCTTGTGGTCATGTTGTGCACATTCATATGATTGAGAGTGTTGAGAAAATGTCTGCACGATAGCTGTAGCTGGGTCAGAGAAAAAAATCGGGAACTCAGATTCATGGACTCGACTTTGGGCAGCTGGGGGAGAGATAGGTTGGGCAGATTCAATCTCAGCTGTCTCAGTCACTGGAACATAGGAGTTAGGCAGCAGATCAGTTTTGTATTCCATTCTGAACTGACATATCTCCTGGACCCTTTTTAGAAATTCATTCTTCTTGATGGGTCTGTCTTCCTAAATTTTGGTTCAGTCCTTAACTCATTTCTCTTCATTCTTCCAAAATGTGGCCCCAATACTAGTCAGAAGGAGTACCATCTCTTCAAACTCCACAAAATTTCTTCATTCTTCAATATTTCTTCAGAAGGGTTTAGTCCTAACTCATCTCTTCATTTAGTCCTTAACTCATTTCTCTTCATTTTTCCAAAATGTGGCCCCAATACTAGTCAGAAGGAGTACCATCTCTTTAAACTCCACAAAATTTCTTTGGACTTGGTGGGCTTCATTGATAGTGAGCTGGACAAGAGGGTCTTCACTCTCTCCAATCTCCTTGATTATTTCTTCTACTCTGGATCGAGTTGCTCCCTTGATCAAATCTTCTACCTCCCTACTCCACTTTTTGTTGCCTTGATTTTCTTGAGAGTTAGGGAGGAGGGGTAGGCATAACTCGTCAATCCTCTGACAAAGGTAATAGGAGCAAGGAAAGCCTTCGGTGTGAATGACACCTAGGGCCTCAGAGTTGTGCTCCAAGGAAAAAGGATCTTCCTTCATGTCCCAAGGGTGGTGGGGACCGTCATTAAGGCAGCTGGATTCACCAGTTGTTGTATGTGGAGGGGCATTGTTGAACATCTCCTCTATTGAGGAGTCAGAGCTAATGTTGGCTGGGAGAGCCTTTTTCTCAGTTAGGTCTTTAATCAAAGTGCTCCCAGGCTTCCTTGGGGCAACTGGCTTTTTCTGAGCCAGCTTCTTCCCCTTAGCCTTCTTTAGGGCTGCCTTTTTTGCAGCCTAGGTCACCAAAGACCTTTTCTTTGTTGGGGTGCTTTTCTTCTTAGTTGTCTTGATACCATCAGATTTCATGACATCCTCCATCCCACTGGTTAGGGCATCAGTGGTCTTCTTTCTCTCAGCTGCTGCTTCCTCAGTAGCCTAAGAACTTGTCGGAGGGGAGTAGATCTTGGTCAGCATGATTTATCCTTTGTCTGGACTGGGAGGAGGACTGAATTCCTCATCTGAGGCAGTCTTCTTTGTTGGCTTGACTAGC
>AYJT01043594.1:0-10740 GCA_001278415.1 Ocimum tenuiflorum
AAAACTTTTCGTTTTAGAAGAATCCTAATAATAAACCGTGCTCAAAACACCGTGCATAACGAAGATTAGTGAATTCCCTTCTTTGAAGGAAAAGAGGACGTAGAATTATTTGAATCCGAACCTCTATAAATTCCTGTATTTATTTTCGCCTTTGTTAGTGTTTCTGCTAAATATTTGAAACCCAACTACCTCTACGACTGGAGTATAACTGAAAATAAATCCTAACTAACTAATCGATAAACTACTTTAAGAAACCCAACTGATTTATTCCAAAGTCAATTGAGATAAAAGGGACCAACACAGGTGACAAACTAGTTTATCTAAAGAAAATATCCTAAAGAACTTTTGTTTTCTCTCCAAAACGAATCTTCCATAATTAAATCCTCCTATATAAAGAAAAGTAGTTAATATTAATATGACAATAGCACCATAAAAGGTAGTTAATAATATTCTAGTAAATAAAATTATGGAAAAACCAGTAATTCACATTAATCTATAAAAAATAATTGAATACCGTGGTACATTTCTTTAATGAATTTTAATTCAATCATATTTCATCAATAAGCACACATAATCTTATAATTTATTTGAAAGATGAATCGATCGGAGATATGGTCATGAGAGAGCCATGTAGTTGAGCTTTTGTTCACTAGACGTAGAGATCCCAATTATTTATATATTATTTTAGTTTATTGTAGAATTTCTAATTTTTATTTCTTTTTGGTGTGTAATATTTTGTTGGATGGGTTTTCTATACCAAGATATCTTCAAAAGTAGCATCTAGGAACACATTTTTAGTTTAATGTATTTATTTCTTTTTAATATATTTGTACCATTTTTTGTTATTCAAGAGAAAAGCAAATATTTACTTACGTTATTCAATGGATTTTGTCTGATCATCCTATTGTTGTCTCTTATTCAATCCGTGGAAGTACTATGAATATTTATGTGATACGACATTAAAAACTTAAGATGTTTTTTGTATTATTTGTTGTCTAAATAAAATAATTATTCATTTTTTAATAATATCGTTTAAATATATATAAATATGAAGTTAAAACTATTATTCATACTTGTTGTCATAAGGATCGATTTAGTTATTCAATTATTTTTAGAGGAACATATCGGACCCTGCAAAACTGTTTGAGTCAATTATCCCTTAATTGACAATTGGTTTAGTTGATCCTTATGTTTGTATAAATACTTTTTTTACACATGTTTGGATTTATTCACGTACAAACGAGTACGTTTTCCAATTTGAGTTCAAGTTATTTCTCTATTTGATCTTTATGTGTGAAAAAATTGTGAATAAATTGAAATTTATCTTGATAAGAATCTTCATCGTAAAGGAGGTCAATTAAATCAACTTTTACATTGGGGGATTTGATTGATCCGAATAATTTGAAAGGAACTTTTTTATTGATAATATTTGAATGGCTAAACTTATTAATTTTTGAAATTCTAATAATATATGATTTATTTTTGTTTAAATATTTTTAGGTATCTCAAATGTGTCGGAATCATATAAAACTTTTTCCAACAATTTTGATATTTCATATATTAATATTATCATTTTAATTAAGAATGGATAAATTCAAAATTATGTCTATTCAAATTTTATATTGGGGCCACCTTTTATTGTTAGGAATTATTTTATTTAGAGTGATGCCAAACATCATTAGTGTAGAACTAATTTTAGAATGTAATATTTATATAGAACTGAATTGTAACAACTTAGGTTTGTGAAGAGGTAAAGCTGGAAGAATTTAAGACTTGAAGTCTAAGAAGATCAAGTTCAATTGGAGTCCATAATTGGATCCGTACTAACCCAGTTATGAGATATTTCAAATACAGCTGACCCTATCCAGCTGTAGTTAGATAGCAGTTGACTCCATCCAGCTGTAGGTATTTCAAGACCACAACTGATCAAGTCAGTTGTGAAATACACAGCTGATAGTTCAATCAGAACTAATAGTTGAAGAAACAAGTTGACTCCTGCAGCTAACTTTAGAAAAAGTTCATATGAACTTTTCAGTTCAAGTTAGCGATCTAGTCTAATTATCCTTCGATCAATTGAGAGGCAAAAAAAGAATTTCAAAGTTGCTCAAACCAATAGGAAAGCTGACTTTCAGAAGACTTACCTTAAATGGTAGTTAGACAGCCTGTCATTATCCAGCGGACAATGACCGCAACTGACTGACCAATGGATAAAAAATTGCTAAAGCCTCTAGAAAGGACATCAACGGCCATAATCGACTGACGCCTAAAAGCGACCAGTCGTACTTTGCTTCCATCGGCTACTATTCAAACCATAGCCTACAAATAGAGGAGTCACAAATCTGAGAGAGGTAATAAACCAATCCGAGAGAGAAAGACGAATCAAGTACGCAACAACAACAACTAATTATCAAGCTCACTCTCTCTCTCTCTAAAGCTTGTAAGCTTTCCGAGTTTCTATACTCGACACCACCGGAGAACCGATAGCTGTTCACAGCTAAAGGTTTTCGAGACTACCAGACTTCAGTCTGAGACAAATCCGACCATTCTATGTTCGTGAAGGGAACTCAAGCCTTTGTCCTGCATAATGAGAAGCCTACGAAGTGGATTCTGGTAAAGGTTCGAAGTTCAGCTGTGCCTGCGACCGAGAGCAGAGGAAGCTCTCCGTTAGAGAAGATAGGTGATTGTAAACTGTGTTGAAACACTGTGTATAATCGCTTATAGTGAATTTTCCTTCAAGGAGAAAGAAGAGAGGACGTATGATAATTATTTTGAACCTCCATATATCCTGTCTTATTTACTTGCTTTCAGTGTTTACTTTGATTGTTATATAGATGATTTGAAACCTAGCTACCATCAGTAGCTGGTGTATAAATGCAAGTAACTTATTGATCCTACTTGTTAAGAACATTTTTAAAGAACCAACTGACTTGCTCACAAGTCAGCTAAGACATATAAAGGGCCTACTTTAATTCCGCAATTATTTTATATGCTTCCGCAACTTGTGTTAAACTCTGATTTGGGACCAACAAGTGGATTAAGAGCGGTTGGTTCACAAGACCAACTGTTTTGAGCCACTAAGGACCAAATCCATATTCCTTACAAGTGTTAGAGCAGGATCTTGGTGTTAGAGAGAATAGATGGCTTCGACAAGTAGATTGCCTATGTTTTCGGTGGAAAACTATGCCAGCTGGAAGAGGCGTGTCAAAGCTCATCTTCTAAGCCAGCATGAGGAGATGTGACAGATTATCACTGAAGGACCAATCAGAGTAGAGAAGGTCAACACCGACCGCGAAAACAATGGTCAACCGAAATACATAGAGAAGCCACATGCTAAATGGACGGGAGAAGACAAACGCCGACGCCAATTGGAGTATTTATCTCAGGACATCATCTTCACAACCCTTGACGAAGATCAAATGAAGGATATTGCTTACTGCGACACATCCAAGCAAATATGGGATTTTTCTGGAGGAGCTGTCAAAGAATCCGAGTAAATCACTAGATATAAATTCCAGGTATGTGCTGAAAAATATGAAACTTTTGTCATGCTAATTGGTGAATTAGTTAAGGAGATGGAGGCCCAGTTCAACTCCATCATAAGTGAGCTAACAACTCTTGGTCGCACATACCCAGTTGTTGAGTTAAATATGAAGATCTTTGCGAGGATGCCAAGAAAGGATTTGTTTGAAAAGGTCATTGCACTCAAAGAACGTGATTTGTCAAAGATGTCGACCAAGGATGTGTTTGCATCTCTACGAGTAGACGAGTTTGACCTAGCTCGTCTAAATGAGCATAAGTCAAAGAAGACTACCCAGTAGTCATCAAAGCTTGAGAATATTGCCTTGTTCGCAAAAAAATGCTTTCTCACCACGCAAGCCGCCACGACAACAGTTTACAGCACCATTCGCTGCATCAGCTGACAAACCCTCATCGTCAACTGAGAACTCTCCAGCAACTGAAGAAAAGAAGACGGAGAAGCCGCAGTTTCCAAGAAGGCAACAACGCCCATGTTTTGTTTGCAACTCTCCCAATCATCTCAAATATGATTGCTTGGAGGAGCGTGCCAAGCTAAAGAAGAGTGTCCAAGGCATATGCTCGAGCCATGCTGACAAGAACTAAGATGCCAGACATTCCCTACGATGATGACACTTTAGATTCTGAGTGAGCTACCAATTTAGATGATGATGAACCTCTAGTGGAGTTCATGGCTGACATCAAAATGGAAGAGACTGAAATAACCCTTACCTCGGCTGATGATGAGGTAACATACTCTTCCTTGACTTTGCATATGTTTGAGCATGAAACTAAGGTCTCAAAGTTATGTCATTCTGACTCTGAGGACCTATGTTTAGAATCACTATCAAAGAATTTTAATTACATGTACACCTTAAAAAGTCAAGTCTCTCATGAAAATGCTTCGATAAAGGAGCAAGTTTTAAAACTAACTGCCGAGCTAAACAATGCTCAGTCATTGAAGACAGTTAATGAAAAGCTTAAGGAAGAAAACTCAGCTTTGAAATTTGACTTCAAAAATCTTATAGCTGAGTTGGAAACCCTAAAAATAAAAAACCTTGAGCAAGAAAAACTACTTTTCTCCTTTAATAAAAGCACGAAAGATTTAGATAATTTGATCAGTCTTCAGAATTCTAGTACAGAAAAAGGTGGATTAGGTCATGATCCATCAAATTTTAATGACAAAAATGATCTTCGCATGAAAAACAACAAAGAGAAGATAGTGTTCTAGCAAGCTGAAATGCCAGCTGAAATACAAACTGGTCAGTCATCTAAGCCATCTAAAATTTCTAAAGCAGCTTAGTTGAAAGGGGTCCAGCTGACTGAAAGGCTAGCTGTCCTCCCCAAGGCTACTCAGCTGAAGGAAGCTCAGCTGATTAGGACACCAGTTGCTTCTCATCCTAGTTATGCTAAGGCTAACTAGAGACACCTCAGTTATGGGAAACCTAACTGGAGACCCTCATCCAACCAACAACCCGAAAGGCAAGTACTCAGGAAACCTGAGTCCAGTTGGCAATATGAAAGGGTTAATTGCCAAGGGTTAGGATTTAATCCAAAGAACTCAGTTCACAGGCAAAACTTACACACTTGTGCACATTTTGACATACATCATAATCATGTGCATTTTGACAGAAGAAAGAAAAAGAAGGAAGTGAAACAGCCTGTCCAAATGGTCAAAGGTTTGAAAATTAAACAAGTATGGGTTCCCAAAGGATTCATACATGTGCTGACCCCTTAGGACTTGAAGTAAGACGGGTACCTAAACCCTCTTCTTTGTGATTGCAGGTCACGAACATGAGTAGCCAGCCACAGAGTATTTGGATATTAAGCAGTGGTTGTTCAGGGCACATGACTGGTATTAAAGAAATCATGTCAGATTCATAGCACTCAATGGACCATTAGTTATATTTGGGGACAACTCCAAGGGTAAGATTGTTGCATTTGGAATAGTTACAATAAATGGAGTAACTCTACATGGTGTCTTACTAATGGAAAATCTCAAACACAATCTTGTGAGCATTAGTCAACTTGAAGAACATGGATACAAGACCGTATTCATTAAGAATGAGTGTTATATCAAGGACAAAATCTCCAAGGAAGTAGACCTCAGAGGAATAAGAAAATGAGGACTATATATAGTGGACTGGGAAAGTGGCAGCTCTAGATCCTGCCTTGTTTCCTAGAGCTCGACAGAAATAAGTTGATTGTGGCATAAGAGGCTAAATCACATGAATTTCAAGACAATCAACTACCTGGTGAAGCATAACCTAGTTGAAGGTCTGCTAGCTGAAGTGTTAAAGAAGGACAGAGTGCGCGGAGCTTGACAGCTGATTAAGCAGATGAAGACTTCCTTCAACGAAACGACAGTGGAGCGCAACACTTCACGAGTACTAGAGCTACTTCACATCGATCTATTCGGCTCAGTTACTCCCCAGCCAGTTGGAGGAAAGAGCTATACCGTGGTGGTTATAGATTATTTCTCAAGATTCACATAGATGGAGTTTTTTATGAGCAAAGTTGAAGCGAAGATAGCATTGCCAGAACTGATCCTTAAGGTTCAGAATGAGAAGAGCTGTAAGGTTACAGCGATCAGATCGGATAATGGAACAGAGTTCTGCAACAGGCCAGTGATGGACTTCTGTGTGGAACAAGGAATCAGTCATGAGCACTCAACTCCCAGGACACCACAGCAGAATAGCCTTGCAGAGAGAAGAAATTGGACCCTGAAGGAAGCTACACGCACCATGCTATCTGAGGCAAAAAATGGTCAACACTACTAGGCTGAAGCGGTCAACATAGCTTGCTACACTCAGAACCACAGCTCCCTCGACCTGAGACTGAATGAAACACCTTACAAGGTGTACAAGAGTCGTAAGCCTTCTCTGACTCATCTAAAAGTTTTAGGTTGCCCATGTTATATCCATAACAATGGGAAGTCAAAGTTAAACACCTTTTCTCCTAAAGCTGATGAGTGTGTATTCTGGGGATATGAATACCCCTCTCACAAGGCTTTCAGGGTGTTTAACAAGACAACCCCTTCTTGTTGAAATAATATGTAATATTATTTTTGATGAGTCTACTCTAGTGCGCAGGAACACTGTAGAATTAACTCTGAGTTGTCCAGAAGCCAATGATGCTGAAGTTCAGTTAGGAACCACTCGTTGTGTGCAACTCACTGAACTAGTTATGTATATTTCTAGAACTCTAGCTCAGAATTCAGTTTCCTTAGCTAGAGTCCAAACGGCTAAGAGGTTCTATGATGCAGAAATTCTCGTTGAGACCTTAAAAGGTACCTCAAGCCACAGCACAACTGAAGGTGTAACTGAGGCAAGGGAAACCACAACTGGAGTTAGATACCCAGCTGAAGGAAGCACCACAATGATTCAACCAGTTCCAGCTGAAGACATATCTGGAACCTCAGATCCTAGAGAGAAAGCTGTGATGGAGGAAGCCACTAGAACCCCAGTTCTTGGAGAAAGAATTGTGATGGAAGACTTGTAAACAACTGACAACCTGTTGGATATCCCAGTTGTAGCTGCACCCATTAATACAGTTGAGAGACAACTTATTGCAGTTGAAGTCATTCAGCCCCCACTATGGCTCAGAGACCATCCAACTGAAGATATCCTAGATGATGTAGTTGATCCAGTTCGCACAAGGTCTTGGGAATCATTCTTCAATTGCTTTCTATCTCAGATAGAGCCTTTTAAGCTGGAGGAAGCCCTAGCCTCTCTTGACTCGATTTCAGCCATGCAGCAAGAACTAGCTGAGTTCATTCGCAATAATTTTTGGAACCTAGTAGATTTTTCTACGCATCAGAAAGTGATAGATACCAAGTGGGTATTCAAGAACAAGAGAGATGAAAATGACATTGTTACCTACAACAAGGCGAGATTGGTGGCTAAGGGATATGCACAATGCAAGGGCATTGACTTCGACGAAACCTTTGCCTCAGTTGCAAGACTTAAAGCCATCAGACTATTTCTAGCCTATGTAGCTCATCACAATTTCATTGTCTATCAAATGGACGTGAAGAGTGCATTCCTGAATAGCGAGCTGACTGAAGAAGTCTATGTGGAAGAGTTGTCTGGCTTCGAACAAGGAGACAAAGTCTACCGTCTCAGAAAAGCCCTCTATGACCTGAAGCAAGCTTCCAGAGCTGGTATGAGACCTTGTCTCAATTCTTGTTGAAAAATGGGTTTTAGAAAGGGAAGATCAACATAACTCTCTTTCCGAGTAGAAGATGATGGCAACATGCTACTTGTTCAAATCTATGTGGATGACATTATCTTCAGATCTAGAAACCCAGCTATGTATGAGAAATTTGTTCAGCTGATGCAAGGGAATTTCCAAATGAGCATGATAGGTAGAATGTCCTATTTAGACTTTAAGTGAAGCAAATGCCATAAGGAATTTTTATCAATCAACAAAAGTACACCCGAGAGTTGATCAAGAAGTTCTGCCCGGAAAAAACCAAGACACTCAGAATTCCCTTGAGCACAAGTGCCCAGTTGACACTTGATGAAGAAGGAGAATGAGTCAATCCCACAGCTTACAGAGGAATTATCAGGTCACTTCTTCACCTGACTGCCAGCCGACCAGACATCAGCTATGCAATTAGAGTATACACAAGGTTCTAAGCCAACCCAAAGAAGTCCCACATGGAAGCAGCTGTGCAAATTGTTCGCTATCTAAAGGAAATTGAGACCCTAGGAATCTGGTATCCCAGGGATGATAGCTTAGATCTTAAAGGCTACTCAGATTCAAACATTGGAGGTTGCAGAATTGATCGGAAGAGTACCAACAGAACATGTCAGTGCCTTGGTCACAAGCTAATATCTTGGTTCAGTAATAAATAATACTCAGTTTCCACCTCCACATCTGAAGCCAAGTATGTAGTTATAGGCAGCTATTGTGCTCAAATGCTTTGGATTAAGCAACAGTTACGAGACTACAATGTGTCAACTTAAGCTATTCCAATCTTCTGTGACAATAACAGTGCAATAGGCATCACATAGAACCTAATTCATCACTCAAGAACAATGCATATTAACATTAAACATCACTTCATCAGAGATCATGTGGAGAAGAAGGATGTGTCAATAGCCTACGTGAAAACTAAGGACCAGCTTGCAGTTATCTTTACAAAACCCCTTCAGGAGTCCATGTTCAAAGAGTTGTGTACACAACTAGGTCTGCTAGAACTGGACATGTTAGCTGATGAAGAAGATTGAAGAATTTTTTTTTAAGTATGGGACAGCTGATTCCTAGCTCTCAGTCATCAAGTATCTATAATGTAGCTGGAGGAAAACTAAGTCCAAGCTCTCAGTTACTAACTATTGTTAATCAAGTGGTGACAATTGAGTCCCATCTCTCAACTGTGTACTAAGAACTGATTAAGGATACTATTAGTTATCAGGATTACCACTCTGAATGGGATGCCTGATAACTAATCAGTTGTCAGTTACTTAGTAGGATGAACAACTGAGTCCCAGCTCTCAGTTGTGAATACATGTAATGGTGACAGCTGAGTCCCAACTCTCAGCTGTGTGAAACTTATGATAGGGATTGGTCAGCTATCTCACATCAAACTAAGTCCTAGCTCTCAGTCCCAGATGACATTGATCGGACTGAGTCCCAGCTCTCAGTCACAACTGGTCTCATACTTAGGGGAATTTAGTCTTGAAGAGTATTCAATTCTCTCGCTCTTATGTCATTTAATTTAAAATCTGAATGCCATAAATGGCATATTAAATACGACTGAGGCCGTACGCGTCAAAGACCGAGGGGAATCTGCCACGCGGAAAGGTGACTGACCACAATCATTTTGAGGGACAACCACCTCTGCACTGTAGCAGATGCCAGTTAATCTTGATCGTTGAATCTCAACAACCCCTTTGATCTCAGCCACCCATCCGCAATATTTTTTTTTTCTATATAAGGGATCTTTCACCCTTGTGCAAACTCTTTCCATTTTCTTCAGCCCTCCGAGCCATAATTTCAGAAACTCTATTCCATTCCTATTTCATTCCATCAAACGACCTATCAAGCTTCTTATTTCTAAAGATCAATCCACCCAAAATATTCCCACCGCCATTGCTTGGGCAGATCTAGTCACCAATTCCAGAACTGGCTCAAGAGCCCTTACGCACGTCGAGCAATGCCATCTCCAAGTGCAGAAAAACAAAATCGTGAATCTATCTCTTCTAAAAAATCAGTACAAAGACTTCCTGGAGCCTATTCTTGACCTTGAAAGGAAGTTGCAGAAGGCAACTATCCTAAAATTCGTCATCACCACACCTAAGAGGTTCTATCTAAACGTGGTGGCTGAATTCTACAGGAGAGCTATCATCAATGAGGATGAGCGATCTTTCACCACCAAGGTGTATGGCGCCAAGGTAAAAATCTCTCCAGCTTCTCTATCAGCCGAGTTTGGTCTTTCTAACACCGATCTCTCAACATTCAACTATCTGGATGGGAAAGACCAACCGGAGAAGAAGCACTGGGTCAAGGGGAGAGATTTAGAAAATAAGTTCAATACCAATTCAAGATTCAAACCCCTAAATGTTCACTCACTGACTACTATGCCCTACTGTTGGACATAGTGAACAAGATGATAATATGTGATCTGGGGATGAAAGCAAAACTATCTTCCAAGAAATACAAGCCCATGATGGTAATGATGATGAGGTACAAAAAAATTGGGTTGAATTTGTGTTCAACTAGTGTTTGGAAAATGTGCGAAGAAATGAAGGGATCAAGGAGAATCATGTATTTCTGTCCAATTTGGACTTACAACCAGCTACCTGATGGAAAAGTAGTTGCAAGCTATGGACACCAAAGAAGTATTGGGGGACTACGATTTCATTCCCCTCTCATCTACGAAGAAATCTCATAGGAATGTCAAGACACCTCAACACAAGAAACAAATCTAGAGGACAATCTCTGATTAAGGATTCAGCTCTACACCTGGTCATGATGCAAGGGGAACGATAATAACTATGGACAGATCCATGACCAGCTCAATGAGGGCTGAAGAGGTTACAGCTGCCCAGAGGAGGGCTGAGGATGAGTTGTTCAAGGAAATGGACCATGTCATCCTATTTGAATAACAGAAAGGTGGTAAGGGTACTCTCCCCCCAGCCAAGACAAAATCCCTGGTAACCCTTCGGAGCAAGGAGGCAGCTCAAGCTGCAAAGACTAGGAAAGGCAAGAAGCCAACTGCTA
>AYJT01043606.1:0-10479 GCA_001278415.1 Ocimum tenuiflorum
CAGTTTATTTCTATCCGACCTCGTGTCCGTGCTATCACTTAACCCTGTGGTCACTGATGATAGGTCAACTTCCAGAATGTGACATTGAAAAAATGGAAGATAAATTCCAGAATATGAAAAAGGCACATCAAAACCTATTTGGGCAGGTCAAGGATTGATATACATGTTTATTGAGACTAAGGAACTCAATCTCCAAAGTATAGTATGCTTAAAGAAGCATATACTGCAACAGAATACGTGCTTCACTACATGAAAATGAAAAAATGCAACCAAATTACCGTTGCAAGACAAAACATAGATATAATTTGTTGCTACTACATGGTGTCTGAAAGGAATTTTCAGCAGCTAACTGCATTAACTTTGTTTATAAAGAAGTGAGAGCAAGAGTAGGTTGCAGGGATGGCCTCAACTCAATGACTCAATCAGATATACATGCTCTCTTACCTTCCCATTCCATTCCGACCAAATGCCCCAATGCGGAAAGCTGCCAACTTGATACAGACCTCCACAGTCCCAAGCTTCCGCTATAAGCTGATCAAAGAAGAAAGAAACCTCAGTATCTCTCTTACTAGAACATATGTGTAGAATTTCTGAGAAGTAAACATTATTGTGCTAAAAACAGAACTTTCAGAAGTCCATAAGAAAACAAACAACAGAAGAGACTAGCTACCTTCACTCCTCGGAGTATAGGGTCATTGCTTATCATGCTGACCAATGGCGGGCTAGAGAGAGGAGTTCCAGTAGCGACTGTGTCCCCTTCAACCACTCTGCCATATACATTTGCAGCATCCCAGAGACTGCAAAGATAATATTAAACGTAAAGGAGACTCACAATTGATTAAAGGGAATTCATAAATGGAAGATGCTATAGCAACAAACCTGCTACTCCTTGTCAAGATGGAAGCAAGATCAAACCGAAAGCCGTCTACATGCATTTCTGTCACCCAGTATCTGTTGAGAATCAGGACTAAGCCAGATAAATACATATAAAATGCATTAATGAGGAGGATTGATAGGTCAATTATTACCGGAAACATAAGTGATAACATAACCAACAACGGTGATTAGCAGCTAGGGAACGTTTATCAAGAGATCAACACAGAAGCATAAATCTTCTGTCTTGTAGACCAGAGTGTTTTCCTTCTGAAATCCATGTTGACTTAATAGTACTCGGTATAAACCGGAAGGGGATAGATCATTCTTTTGAATTGATGCATAAATGAATCAAGTAAACCAAAAGCTTCAGGTATAAAATGGGAAGATATCTATAACGTCACATAGGAATATTCAAAATATATTTAAAAACATAACAAATAAAAATAAATCAACTGGCTTGACTCCAGACTCTACTCAAGACTGCGTCACCGCAGTAGCAAAAACTTGTTCATAAGAAGCTTGCAAAATCCAATTACACAGCATAATATATTTTAGATATCAATCAGAAAAGGCAATAATGATATTTCGTACTAGTTTCTATAAATTATTTCAGAAATTATACTTCGCTTTTCTTTGCCCACTTGTAATCAAATCGAGCAAAATTTTTGCAATCATTAGAAAAGATGTATTTATTATGTATTTTACTTTTTAGATCCCTTACTAACATAGTTTTGTCGGATGAAACAATATTTATATCTTTTGTTGCTTCTCAGGTGGAACAAGGGTAAGGAGACACACACAAACCCACACAGAGATAGCGAACCTACCTCAAGGAATCTAGAATAAATTGTCGTACAATGGGATGGTTGCAGTTGAAGGTATTCCCACAACCAGAATAATTGTAGTATTCACCCTGTTAAATATCATTGATTAAACCTCAGTAAGATTAATTTAGGATATGATTACAGTATTAACCACCCCGCTACTCCCAAGTTGCTATACCTGGTTTGACGGAAGACAATCCAAATAAGACCTGTTCAGCCCATAAAATAAACTGAACAACAGAATTTATTTATAACTACCTAGATATTGTTGTGGAGCACATTTATACATCAGATATCTCAGCAAATATTTAGTACTCTAGAAAAATCAATTGAATTAATCATTTTGACACAAACATATATAATTCCATACAAATCGGGAAGATATGGAAAATAAACTCTCTCATCATTGCTCTTTCCCTAGCTAGTTTAAGAGGTGGTAAATCTCCATAAGATTCTCACAAACTCTTATCAGAGCAGAAAATTAGTGAAACTAAATGGTTGATAACATAAGAAATGCCAACCCCACTAAACACTTCATAGTAGAAAGGATAATATTTTTTCTGTTTTCTCGACCACTGTATGAATACAAAGCTCTTACAAAACATAAATTGTTACATCAATAAAAAGCATGCTACAACATAAAAATAATGGATTATACCTTAGGTGCAAGCATATAGAAGACACTGTTTTCAATTCCCCTAAATGATAATGTGAGGCCATTTTCATTCCCTTCACCAGTGTGATTGAAGACAACATCCATAATTACCTGTTACATTGAAAGAAGATGGAAGAAACAAACAGAAACACAAAATATGCCTTCGCTAATTATTAAGAAAGTCATACCTCAATCCCTTGTTTATGTGCTTCTCTAACAAGGTACTTAAACTCATTCACTGCACCAAGGCCATAATTACCGATACCATCAGAAGAATATCTTGCCATTGGAGAAAAGTAATTGATTGTTGAATACCCCCAAAAGTTCATCCTGGATGTAAAACAATGTTGTCGAAAGTTGGATGACTACTTGTCCGGAAAGATTCCATCATATAGTTTCACGAGCATAAGACCATCAATATATTAAAGAGTTAAAATATCATTATAAGATTATAAGTTGAAACATAAGGATCATATTAGAATGAAGTGATGTGAGGGAACCAACAAATTCTGTACAAAGTATAATTAAAGTGCTTTCATTAATATCACAAGTCTTTTGATGAATAACAAGTGCAAATGTATCAAAGTTGGTAGAATGAAGATTCTGATCATTACATGGAAACATATTATTGCAGTCGCAAATTATTTGTTAGTCTTGGTTTTCTGCACCAGAGTCTTGAGTGTTAACTTTTCAATGAAACCATCACGTGTCTCAATAGTCTAAGGAAGGCAAGCTACCTAGCTGCTGATGTTATTATGGTTGTAACCCAACAAATATGAGAAAAAACGCTTTTCTGTTTGCCGAAGGCATTTAAAAAGCTGGATTCTGTTTTGGAGTGGAATAAGTGTTCGATCATCAGGTTCAGCTCAAAGGGGGAAACAATAATTAACATAAGTTATTACTATGGTGCCAACCTATTCACCCTCCTACACTTCATATACAAAATGAAACATCTAAGAAGTCCCAAAACAAGACTTTTAAATATTAAATTTTGATTTTCACGTCTCATCATTACCAAGACGTCATGTGTCCCTTTGTTCCATTTACAATGGGATGTCCAGTGGCAAAATTAGACAAGTTGACACACAAACATAGTCTGTTCAGTTCAAAGTCTCAAGCATGAGATAATTTTGCATAGCGTTGTTATTACAACTCATGCAACCATGGATGGTGCAGCCCCAAAAGAGCTTACCACATTTTGTCACAAAATCTAAGAGACATAGTTGACAAGCCCTTTCAAATCACACAATTAACTCATTGATGGAAAACAAAAAAGAAAGGCCAAGGCAACCATACCATAAATGATTTCCTCATAACAAAAGGTACCAGATAGGCAGATACTGCAAGAATACTTAAAGTGTTAAACACCCCACAATTAATTAGTATATAGGTGTCAGACTTTCATGTCAGAAAGAGGGGTTGCAATCAACATAAAAGGATAGGATTTATCCTGGATACATCAAAGTACTGTTCTCAAACTATAAGATATAGAGGTCTTCACTATCAGAAGTTATCTGTAAACATTTAAAGTCGAAGATAGGAAGAATTTACTTGTAGTCACCCAAGACGGAGTTGTAGCTATAATACTCCAATTCATTAAATTCATGACATGGCATTAATTCAATGCAGTTGACACCAAGTTTCTGTAAAAGCAAATAGCAAATTAAACAGCGCCTCTGCAGATAAGGTTTTATATATCAATAGTCCATGTGACTATATTCATGACTACTGAATCAAGAAGCTACAAGCAAAAAAGTAAAAGTAGTATGATATTTAAATAGTCTTGCAAAGTATCGTCTACAAAGTAAAGTGCATTTTCATGTTTGAAATAACATCTAAGTTAACTAATAAGAACAACCTACCATGGAAACTTAAAAAAGGATGCCCAAAAAGAAAATTCAGCTGAATATTGAAGTATTACCTTCAAGTGTTCAAGTTTCTCCACCAACCCACGGTACGTCCCCGGGAATTTTGCATTACTTGACTCATGCCTCGTAAATCCACGAACATGCATTTCATAAATAATCAGATCTCGTTGTGGGTATTTTAGTGGCACATCTCCTTCCCAGTCAAACTGAAAGAGCAAGATGTACAAAATATAAATTAAAAAAAAACATCCAAAATTAACTATTAAATACTTCCTGGGAACTCTAAAAACATAATCGTAAACAAAAAGTTGATGCAAAATTGCAATTAATGAAGGGAGATAGTAAAAACCAAAAAAGAATGCATGCATTTAAGATATTACTGGCACTGCAGCCAAAAGTATAAAGTTAAGGGTATGTACAGTTTTATCCTTTATTCCATTATTCAAAATAAAACTATGTAAAACCATTTCCATTTAGAATACATCCATCCTTTCTCCAAACTGTTCTTAGAATAAAAAGGAATGCAGAACCAAAACAGAATATTATCAAATTGCACAATTCGTTTCTCTCAAGTACTTTCCTTCAACACTTTCCAAAAGATCTTTGGAAACACCCAAGAGAATAATAGATGTTCCCTTTTTTCTACAAATTCCTTCTTTGTTTCAACTTGAAAGTCATAAAATCTGCGTGCATAATCCAGGAGACATAAAATGAAGCTATCAATCTCTCACGAAACCCAGTGTGCCTTCCTACAGTAGCAAACCACACTACCTCTCAACATATGCATCACAACACGACTACTCATAAAGAAAATTGCAGTCACTTTCATAATTTAAGTATCATTCATAAATACCTCATCATTAGTGGAAGGAACTGCACATGCCATCTGAGGCCAGCAGTTCTTGTCAGGTCCTAAGATACCGTATTCCCCTCTGCTCACAACAGCCTACATTGTAAGCCAAAGAACAATTTACATTAAGTCACTGTCTCAACTTACAGAAAAACGTGATGGTTCTCCTTCTTCCTCTCGTGGCAGGGACAAGAACTAAGACATACAGAGCATTAATCTCCCCATAAATAATGAAATTCTACTTACCTTTGCATAAGGGTCAATCAATATTTTAGAAGAGTCAAAACATAAACCATCCTCAGGGGAGAAACTTCCATCAACTCTGTAGCCATAGACCATATCTTTAAAATCACCTTTCAGAAACACGTGCCAAACATCTCCCGTTTTGTTAATCAGCAGATTCAGAGAAATTTCCTCGGTCACTCTTTTCTAAAACAAAAAATGAAAAAAGAAACTCACTTTGACGAGAACGCACTGCACATCCAAATGAATTCAATTAAGTGATTCTTTTACCGCACAATCTAAACATATAATTTAACAGAAAAACACAACTGGAAAGGAATATGAAGTTATTGATTAAAAACTAATAATGAACCAAGGAAACCAGACTTGCACTCGAAAATATTGGGAAACTATAAACTCGCGCAAATTCAACGGTGCAGTACCTACCACTGATTTGCATCACACAAAAGACGAGAATTTGTTCATATATTCTACGTAAATCCAAAATGTAAATCGCACCCGATACAATTTACATCGAATAAACCCAAGCGATAAGCGGGCAATACGACAAACAGTTACTCTACCTCTGGTAAGTCACGAAGCCTGATCAAGCACAGAGCAACCGACGTGGCATTGCTCGAATACAGCGCGAAATTGACACCGCCGTCTCTGAGCGTGGCACCAAACGGCGTCGGACGGCCGGGAAATACCTTGAAAAGACGGTGCTTGGGCGGCGGCTTCTCGACGACCACAGCGGTGTCCGCATCGCCTCTTTCAATTGCATTGAGGAAGACCGTATATCGCCGAGCAGGCGTTCCGAAATTGTGGGAGGATTCTGTCGGAATTCCGAACTCGAATTGGTTTGTACGGCGGCGGAGAAGCTTCCTGGGAATGATTTTGGAAGGGGGGTAATTAGGAGTGATGGAATAGTGGAGCAGCTCCATACGAACAATGTGGAAGATGAGACGCCGAAATCAACCCCTCCTCACCGCGGAGAGAGATCCGAGGTTTCTTCTCGACACTGTAGACTGACTCTGTAGTGCTCAGATATCTAAATGAACTGATACTTTATTTTATAAAGAAAAAGAATATATATATATGTGTGTATTTGATCTCTTTACACGCGGCTGAATAATGGTATTTTGTTTGTTTATCTTTGTAGATATTTTGTTTTGAAATGCTAATCATCGTTTATCTTCACTCAAAAGATTTGGGTTTCTCTACTTGCTTAATTCTTTTTTCCTGCAACTCTTTCCCGTTTTATCGGGTATATTTGTAAAACTTCATTCTTACACTTCCATCTTCCAAGTCTACGAAAAAATATTAAAATAAACTTCTAGTTTTATTAGATTTGACTATTTTAATTAATGTTATTTATTGCCCACATAGTGAATGAAATCTCATTTCTTGGATTTGTGTGTGATAAGAACGTCAACGTTTTGAGTGATAGAATCTAATGCCTATGTGAGTTTTGTTAAGGGGTGGTAATTTGTGTGGATTAGATTGCTACATATTAGATCTATTGAAGCTCATTCATATCCAACTCATTAAGGAAATGGTTAATCGGAATTTGTATTTGATCCATTAAGTTCTAACATGAACACACACGAAATGACACAAATTCAATATGTATCTCATAATTTCTTCACCTGATAATTAAACACGATAATAGTCCAATAAAAATATTAGAATTTTTAATATAATATCATAATATATTAAAATTTGATAATTTTAGTATGATGGCATCGTGTACTAAAATTAATTTATAAATTTCTTAATGGATATATAAATCTAATTCACGGATAATTTGCTTGGGATCAATAAGAATTCGATTAAATTTTTTTGTATTTTTATCGGATTGATCCGATAATAATCTATATCCTATAAAGCTAAATTAAAATCCATTATTATCACATAAATTTGTATCAATATCGAATCTTGCTAAAAATTGTCACCTCTAAGTTTGGCAATGAGAGTATAAGCATTTCTCGATTCAACTGGTGATTGATTTATCTTTTCTTTTCCTGCCTTTCCAATATAATGGCGAATGTTGAAGTATTTATACTTGAGTTGAAAAGTGTCGTTGACTATTATAGACAAATTAAGCATATATCTATGATTCCATAAATCATATTAACTTGATGATTGTCCATCAGAGTGGAAGTTTATGCCAATTAGGGATGTTCATTAAGTGGGTAATTATTCAATCCACCGAACTATATTAATTTTTGCTAGATTGTGCAATGTTTGGTTAGTCTTCTTTTACCATAGTTGTCCATGTTCGTGATCAGGCTAATTTACCCAAAAATAAAGACTCGTGGATCATGTTCTACCAAGGGATATATAGGTGTATCCAAATTATTTTAAATATTTATATTTTTTATGACTTATTTTAAAAAGATGAGCAACCTAAATGTTTCCCAGAAAAATCGTAATTTATATCTCAAGTATTGTTGTTTAAGAGATTTTATCCCAAGTATTTTGAGCGTTAGGTAATGCTATCACATTTGTTAATTCTATAACTTCTATTAGGTAGAATATTCCTATTATGGAGTTAAATACATGCTAAGTCACCCGTTATATTAAGTAAAAGTGACGTGGCGGCCATGTGACGGTGAGTCAGTGACGTGTAAGATATTCTTTTTATTTGATTGAAATATAATCAAGTTTTTGGGACCTATATTAATTAAGCTCATCTGCAGACAAATTAATAATGGATTAGGAATTACTATGAGCATTTTCGTGAAATTAATATGTGAATTGAGTTTGTGGCAGAATGTGTAAAACAAATGTTTTGGAACTGGAATAAAAATAATGTCATTTTATATAATAAGAGCGACACCGATTTAATAAGAATCGGTTAATTCGAAAACCAGGAGCTTCTTAAGCTCTTTGTTGGTTGTCTAATATTTTTTTTACGAGGCATTTGCTGTCAGTTTAGATTTGTTCTGTAACATAAAATTTTAAAAAAATTGACATAGTAAAAGCCATACACAATTTATTAGTGTTTTTCTTTTTTTGAATTTGTGAGGGAATTCAAACTCTATACATTTTGTATTAGAAGGCATTTGCATATAGATGTCTTACATTGGGGCGTTCATTAGAGAAAGCTTGACTAGACAGACTGACGTCACCGTTTAATTGATGATTTTGCCCCCATTTTTTTCTCCATCGCCATCACAACGCTACCCACACACTATATATATCACTATCGCTCTCTTGCCAACTCCAAGAAGAACTTTGTTCAAGAGGTTTGTGCAATGAACAGATAAATAAGGTTCGTCCAAGAAAAAGAAGAACAACATAAATGATGGCTCTACCATAACTAATAGCTAATGAAAGATCGGTGTGTGCAGTGAACTATTGGAGGGCGTAATCCTACATCCACGTAAACTACGACGGTGATCGCAATCTTGGTGCAACAGTGGTTGTGGTAGGCTGAGGAGTCAATTTTTTAGGTGGTAGAAGAGTATATCGATGAGATGGAGAATGGAAGTGGAGAAGACAAAATGTTTTGAATATTAGGGTTATAAGGAATGTAATAATAATATTTTAGTTGATTTTCGGATTTTAGGGAGTGAAATGGAGGTTATAACTAAAATTACCCATAAAAATACACCATATTAAAAATAAAAATATGCCAAAGATTGCTACAATAGGAGCTATTCCCCTTTGAGTTACTATTACTATATATATTGAATTTTAGCTGATACTTGTTATATATAATTGTTCTTTTTCTTTAAAGGGAGTTCTTACTATTCTTTGTTTACTTCATTTAAAAAATGCCAATAATACATCCAGAAATAAAGAAAATCAAAACAAGAATCATTCCTCAGCTTTTAAAATCATGAATACCTCATATAGTTCGCCAGAAACATTATACAATTGTGCAAAGAGTTCATCCAGTTCTGAAGTAGAGATTGAATTCCTAAAGAACCATGCTATTGACAAAAATGTTAGCAAAATTTAGGTTAGCAAGCAAGTATAAAACTTGGGAAATATTTTGTTTAATTTTTGTGAAGTAGCTCAAGAAGTACAGAACACACAATTATAGCTTGAATTAGCCCCCAGTTTTTAAAATCCTAACCTATTAAAGGGATAAAAGCACTCTATGCACACTTGTTGAATTGTTCAATGATTCGAATTCATGATTGTATATCCAAACAATATTTTTGAAGTTATGATTGCTCAGTTTGCAAGTTTTGTTGATTCTTCTATATTAGTTGAGTTCAACTCAAATATATATTGTCATATCAGTTATGCTCCTATATTTTATAATGAATTATGAATTTGCCCATTGAAAAATACGTTTGATATTAAAAAAAACCTTGACATGCTTGTTAACAAGAATCAAGTTTTCTTTTTTTAAACATCCCCCACTTCCCAGTTTGTGAAAAATGAGAACAATTACTGATCGTTTCCCTCTACCATATGAAGTTTGTTGTTTTACTAACAATTTATTGAAAAATGAAAGCAATTACTATATGACCAACCTCATCAATATTTATCTACAAAATAGTTGACATATAAATGTAAATCTTAATTTTGAAATATTTGAGTCTAATAATTAATTACTAAATAAAAAGTAAAATGGATAAATATCGTGTTAACCGTTACTGTACTTAATTCATCAACAACAATGGATTATATCAACCCCTAATGAAATTATGTATTGGAAGGAAATTAGATACGAAGTATATTCATCCCTTCTATGAGCTCACATGGATGCCTCTTGAATTTTTAGTGCATATGTAAACTGTAAGTAGTTTGTCACCCACACATTGCGTAACGTTTGTGGGTTATTTTGGCATATAATTACATAAATGTGTGTTATTATACATAAATTTAAACTAAATGTTTATTTGCATTTATTGTATCAAAATGTTGATATTTCCTTAGAAAGACAACATAAATTGAAATATATAAATGGATGAAATGATGATTAAAGGTAAGTATTAGACTATCCACAGTGGTGACCGAAACACGACCTCGTCACAACATAAAATATTTATCTCTCTCTCATCTACATATACAACCTCAATCAATTATTATTTACACTCCCAATCAGTGACCGAAACTTAACCCGGTCACAACATAAAATATTAATTTCTTTTTCTTAAAATTTAATTTTAAAAAATAAAAACTAGTTTAATTTTTTATATTTTTAAATTCTTAATTATAGTA
>AYJT01043628.1:0-18817 GCA_001278415.1 Ocimum tenuiflorum
TTTCGAGCATATTTATAACTATTAATGATTTATAGAGTTCATCAGAATATTTAATAAAGCATATACGATTTAATATTCGTAACTAAATTGAATTATTATGATACAAATAAGCCTCGTAGTAAGTCCAGTGACTATCTTCGTGATTAAAAAAATATTGCGAATAAGCCTCCGAACTATGAATGTTGAATGACAATTTCAAGTAGATTAATTAATATATTTTATGTGATCTAGAAAGAGATAAATATATTAATAATTTATTTTAAAGATAAGATTTATTAGGATAATAAATTAATTAATATGTTTTATGTAATCTGAAAAGAGATAAATATATTAATAATTTATTTTAAAGATAAGATTTATTAGGATAATAAATTAATTAATATGTTTTATGTAATCTGAAAAGAGATAAATATATTAACAAATCATTAATCTTGTGAATTCATTTTATCATATGAGAAGTAGAAGATAAGATTTAGTATAATAATATCTAAATTACATAATTGATAATTACAAATCTAATTATCAAAATAAATAAAATAAAATTATATTATATTATGTATAAATAATTACATTATTGTTCTTTAAAATAAATATTTGAAAAGATTAAAATAGGAAACCAACTTTTTAAAAAGAATTAAGGTACTTTTATAATAGATATATGTATAAATTTATGCCCGGGGACAATTTCGGAAATAAACGAATCCCAGGTTCCCGCCAAACCAATTGCCGCCGAATCACACACCATTAATAAAACTCCGCCGGATTCCATTTCACTTGCCCACATCTTTACCTCTCTCCGATTGTTGTTGCTTCAGAATCAATTCAACCATCTCAGGTACATTACTGGACAAGATCGAGTATGTTTTCGTTTGTGCACGTCATTTAAATTTTTAATCATTTGTTAAGCTTCAACGGAATGTTAGGGTTTCGGCTGCCACTCAGTAATTATTTGCATTTCATTCCATCTTCGGATGTTACTTACGCATATGAATTGAAAACCTGGTGTTCTGCGCCAGATCTGAAGGTATATGTAGTGTAACCTAATGTTACTTTAGTAATTTCTGATTGGCTGATCTTCGAATAGCTGATGTTTTTAAGTCCCTGGCCTCCTTTTTCTTATCAGGTATATCGAAAATTGATTTAGTCAATCACTTTAAAAAGAGTTTATGTGCTGGTTTTATCGACATTACAGTTTTTTTCCTGCTCATGGTCATAGTTCCAGTGTAATTCTTTTGTTCTTAAAACCTTGCATCCTGCTCATGGTCATACATTCATTTTCTGCAGCCCATTTTCCCAAATTGATATTGAATTGGCTTCAGTTGTTGTCTGTTGTAGTTTGCCGCTCCCACTTGTAAGCAAGATAGAAGTGGAACGTTTTTCTAATTTTTGAAGTTATGGAGCTGAGGAATTGCAGCGGTAGGCATTTTATCCAAACTATTAGGGATGGTTTGGTAATAAAAGTCAGCAATATGGATTCCCATGGAAGGCCAGTGGCTCGGTCCAAGAGTTTAAAGGATGTATATGATAGTGAAAATGCCAGAAAATTGCAGAAGTCTCCTTCAGGCTCAACGTTAAAAAATAAACAAAAAGTGAAACACAAAAGTCGATATTCTCTGGTGGCTCCCAGGAAATTGCGGGAAATCAAACCTGAACCTGAAGATCTTGCACCCAGTGTTGATGATGATGATTTGGACAGTGATACGGATGATTCTATCACATTGTCACATTTCAAGAACCGGTTCTTAACAAAGAAAAAGAAATGTATTTCCACTTATGAGAAGTCTAAACAAGATTGTGCAAGTGGTAAAACAGTAGAAGATGGATCGGATCTTTATGAGCCACTTATCAATTTAAAACCAAAGCACTCAAAGGTCAAAAGGGCTAAAAGAAGATGCCTGAATTCAAGTGATGTTTCCTCTTCAACAATTATTGTTTCTATTAAATCTGAAGAGAATCCGCTAGCTGGTTGTGAACTGGCTCCAGTTATTCGTGTCAAATCTGAGCTAGATGCTGAGCAATTCGAAAGCCAAAATGAAATAACTTTGGCTTCATCTGCTGGTCAAAGCGAGGTATCAAATCCTGGTCAGAAGATACATGAATATGTCAGAGAAACCTTACTGTATTCGAACAAGTTTGGAGACTGTCTTACTAATGAGATGTCTTATAATCAGTTGGAGGATATTCAACCTATTTCTGCACTATTTCCTGTGGATGATGCAAGCATCAAGTTACTTACTCTAGGATCATCTTTCGACGAGTCTCTAGGTTATTCACTTGTAGAAATCACAAAGCAAAATGAAATTTCAGAGACATGTTCTCCTATCACGTCATATTCTGATGATCCAAATCCAGATGTGACTTGCCATTCTAGTAGTTTTTTGGTCGTTGAAGATATTCCCAAGGAATATAACTCGGGCTTTCATGTTCCTGATATGGCTATTGATGATTGCATGAAACCTTGTCAGGAATCTAACAGCAGACTATTTGAGGATAAAATTGAGGCAAATATTCCATATGAGCTTAATAGCTCTCCAAGTAGCCCTGGCGACGATTGTGGCTCCAACCTGGGTTCCATTACTACCTCAAGTACTATGGACAATCCAATTTACATGAAAGATGATACTATTACTGTCGCGGAGCAACTTTCAACATCTTCCTTTGATGCCATTGTGAGGAATAAGTTTAATTCCGAAGTTCAAGATGAGTTATCAAAGGCTTTGAACAAGCAAAGTTCAGCACTCCCAATTACCTGTGCAGAAAATGAGTATTCAAAGGAGATAACTTGCGATGATGCTGACACAATGTCCACACCAGAACACAAACTTCCCGAGAGACTCTTTTCCACCCGTAAGGTAAATATAGTTTTCTGCATGTTTTTAGTATTGCATGTATCTGTTAGAACCATCTTAAACTTAATTGATGTTTGTATACAGGCCTTCTCCCCATCTTCTGAAGAGCGGTTGTGCTTGGCCATGAAATCTGTTGAAATTTGGAATGATTCTGATCAAAGTAGTAAGTAAACCAGCAGGAGTTTCTATAATAATGTGTTAATTTTTCTACCGCTCTCCCTCATTCTTGCATCGTTTTATGCCTCATAATCCAACTCATTCGATCAACTTCTAAATAGGAAGCTAGATATGTATTGATAAATGGATTCTTTCATGATACACTTCTCTACTGATTCTATGACAAAAAAGTATGCCGAGCGTGCCTTTCTTGTTGTAGTGCAAAAAGGTCTTAGATTTTCAGTCTCGTTTAAATTAATAGTATATCATTAAGACTTCTCGAAGCTCTTGCTTAATATTACTGAAATGTAACCTCTTCCCACTCATGCTGTTAATTTTTCTTCAAATTTTATATGCCTATATATTTTCTTGACCATCCTGTTCAATGTTTGCAGTTGATTCACAATGCAAGGGGAAGCTCTTTGAAAACCAAACTAGGAAGAAGCCTTCGCCCTTAAGATCAGAGGTCCAGTGTGACAAAAAAACTGGACAGGTTAGCCAGCGGAAGGTCATCATAAGTCCCAAACGCGTCATCAAGAGATCACAGATTGCCAAAGGCAATCTTGAGGGCCCTCGTTTCTCACGCACCTTACCCAACCTTAGTACTGGGTGTGCTTCTGTTGAAGGATGTTCTGAAATTGCTATTGCATTCTCACAGCGGCAGATGCATGACATGGAATCTATTGCAGTAAAGCTGATGAATGAGTTGAAATCCATGAAGGACATGGTTGAACAAAAATTGCTTTTTGAAGCATATCGCAATGTTTCCCTAAGACATGATGCAGATGAGGTATGCATATTGTTGGTGTTAAATGAACTGATAAGGTTTAATCTGATTAAACTTCTAATGAGGGGCCATTTCTGTTTTGCATGCACGCCTTAAATTTCTGAAAATTCAGCATCTACATTAGCATGCTAAACAATGTTGAATGCCAGCTAGCTTATTCGTTTTTCTTTCTTCGCAACAGGTAAAATCGTGTATCAATAATGCAACAAGAGCCGAGGAAATGGCTAGAAAGTTGATGTCTATGATGGCCAGGGACTGCAACCGATTCTGTAAAATAATGGTCAGTCCCATTTTTATTACTCATGCTTAAAATTTAAAACTTATTTTCTGAAGTTGAAGTTTTAGCGGACAAAAGGTTTTAGATGAGACCCCTTGGGAAAAGTATTTGAGCACAAACATACTGTTCTGATTCTTGTGAATGCTTGTTTGCTAAAGAAAGTGCCAAAAGAGGACTTGTTAGCAGATTACAACTATTTTGAGAGTGAAATCATAATTTTGACTTGGCAAATCTCCTGATTTATTTCATCGTCTTAATTGTTAGACAATGATGCCAGACAGCACATCTTCAGAAGATACTTTACCCAGGGGAAAGAGGAAGATCTCATTTGCTGATGAAGCTGGTGGAAAGCTATGCCATGTCAGATTTTTTGACAACGGCACCGCCTCTCCAGCCTCTGATGTTGTCGAACAGTGCGGCCATCACAAGTAATACTGTTGCTTAAATACTTCTTATACTTCAAGTCTAGTGATGAGTGTGTGTGCAATTGAGCATTCTTATCCAAGATATTCGTAATTTTTTTCAATTTTCATGTATCTTAACTTCATTATTCTTGTGGTAAATATTGGATTAATCCTGGGTGTCGGAGTTGAGATGGTGATGATTACCCCTTTCAACCTTGTCTCGCTGAGTGTATGATGTATGGATTCTTGTATTGTATTATAGCCTTATGAATTACATCTTCTTACATTAGCAGCTGGTCTTTTTATACATGTTTCACACTAGTTAGTTTCCTCTCTCTACTCTCTCCCGTGCTGTTTATGAGTTGATGACGCTTGCTTTTTGTAGGCTCTTCTTGCCCTATCCTCACCTTGAGATAGATTTTTGGAAAAAGATATTGCATTATATCTTGAAATCATTAGTCAATAGTTCTGTTGCAGCAGTTCAGCTTGTTACAACTTAATCAACAAAAAGCTATACAGAAACAACACAGACTAAAACAAGTCAATCAACAATAAACCATGATGCTAAAAAATTAATAATAAAAGAAAATACAGGTTAGATCATCCACAAAACACTTCCTTCAAGATCTCTGCGAAAGCCTCTATAATAACTCTATGATGCAGTCTTGAATTGAGTGAAAGGAAACTCATCAAGAGCTGTTCCAGTTCTTTTGGCCCAAATATCTGCTTTTCAAGAATCATTTCCGACATGGATTTCTTGAAATCTTGGTACGGATCAACAGATTTCTTCACCACTACAAAGCTCTGACTACCTTTTCTATCTGATGTGCATGGCGCCACCCTCCGTAATATTGACTTCCTCTCATGGTACTCCTCTCCCTCTTTCCATTCTTTCGATCCATGACGTTTGAATCTCTGTGTGTTGGTGTGTTTCTTGCTTCCATCCTCGCACACACTCTTCAATGGTGAAGATAGCAAGCTATCAGTCTCACTGCTATATGCTGGTGATGAAATCCAAGATTTTGGTTTGTGTTTTGTGTTTTTCTTGTAACTCGTTGAAGCTAAAACACTCCAATGTGGCTCATCATCATAATCATCATCGTCGTGTTGGATAATGGAACATGGTTTTGAGAGAGAAGCAGAGGCAAAAGGAGTGGCTTTTGAGGGTGTAGAGGGTGGAGGGATGGGAGTTGCAGGGAAAGAAATGTCAAATATTTTGGAGTTGAGAGGTGAGAGGATGCATGAAGAAGTAGGCAAAGGGGCTTTAATCATGGAGCAAGGCTTTTTTGGACGACAGATTTGGAAAGATGTGAGGAGAGAGAGCCCAAGTTTGGGATTTTTGGCTTTGGCCATCTCTGATCTTGAATTCACCAAGAATCAAATTTTTTTTGTGATGCCACTGATGTTGTGCTAAATCCTTGATTATATATAAAGAATGCTGTGGATGAGAGGCCGGCTGGTGGTGATATAATATTTTGGTTGCTTGAATGTGACCAAATCTTAGTGATGCAATCAGGATTATACCTGAAAGCTAAGCTACAGAGGAATTTGATTGTGGTCATTTTGTATGAAAATGGTTGGTTTCTATTGAGCAGCGGCAGCTGCCCTTGATAAAGGTCATCTTCCAAATCTTTGGATATTATTAATAATTCCTATGACATATTGTGAAAATCTGTAGAGATAGATACTTACACCAGGTCGAAGAAGAATGTTATTTTGGTGGTATACAAGTTTGAAATAAGACACCATAAACTTAAAAACGAACTTATTTTAGTTTAACACTTTCGACTTTATTTTAGAATAAAACCAACCTTTTATGTTTTGAGCCGGTCAAAATTAGAGTAAATCCTGATAAAGCTTTAAAGACCAAGTCAATAATCCTCTGGAATTAGGAAAGGAATAACAGGATTTTTCAGTTGTCCTAGATTGGCATCATGTTCGCAGAGGTCCATTTCAGGAAGCAAAGTTAGTATTTGTCATTTTCAATGACAAGGGTCTCAACTGAAATAGACAAAAAGAAGAAGAACGGGGTTGTTCTAACCTTCTCGCTTTCTTGTTACCCGAGGATGTGAAGAACTCTTCAAAGTAGTATAGCAAGGGTTAATGATTATATTTTCTATATTTACACAAATTACCGTACGTGAAGTGCTCTCATATACTTTTTAATCTTTTTTTGAATTTAAATACAATATTAAATAATTCTCACTTTGATAGACTCAAACCCTTCACCCTGTCATGGGAAATGTGCTCGCCTATAACAGACGGTGGCTTTATTCTCATCGCCATGCTATTTATATGTTCACTGCTAATAGTGTTTTTTTATACATTCCAAAAGAGTTGGCCTTTTTCTTTCTTTCTTTTTCTTTTATTTTGTGTGTGTGTGAGAGAGAGAGAGGGAGAGTTTGCTCCACTCCAAACACAAACACCAGAGAAAGAGAGCGGAATGG
This sequence comes from Ocimum tenuiflorum, assembly GCA_001278415.1. Classification (NCBI taxonomy): domain Eukaryota; kingdom Viridiplantae; phylum Streptophyta; class Magnoliopsida; order Lamiales; family Lamiaceae; genus Ocimum; species Ocimum tenuiflorum. The sequence goes on from AYJT01043628.1 coordinate 6,921, forward strand.
ATGGTAGGATGATTATGTCATCATCTCATTTTGCTAGGACTTACGAAGCTTTCTTCTTCTTATTTATCATTTGTTTATCAATTTTTGAATTGAGGAAAGAGAATTGAACACTCGCTACAAAAATAATGCGCGCTGATGCATATCACTACGTTGCAAGATTTATTTTTGCAGATTGTATATTTTAATTTAGTTTTACCATCATAAAATTAAATAATGAATACAGGCCGATCAATAGATTCCTCTTTTTGGTACATCATATGTAGTTTTAGTTATTTTGTAGGATATGAATTTCCTAATAATAAAACTACTTTTGTTTAATAATTCTGGTTCCTTGTTTTTGTACCCTTTTAAATAACACAATAAAAGAAATACATAAAATAAAAAAACAAAAAACAAAACCATCCATCCAGTTTGTGCAAGTATAACATATTAATGGCAATCCCAACTAAAAGAATATACCAAGAATCAGAATAACACAAACCTAATCATCAAAAGATTGCAAACATTTTGAAACAAACACTGTAAATAAGTTTTTGAAACAAACACGTGTACAAACTAAAAGCATGGTTGAACCATAAAGCAACAACATAAATGAGATATTAGGTACAAACAAACAAACTATACGAGTTCCGAAATGAGATTCCTAGCTTCTGCAAGAACGTTTGTTGGACTAACACTCGTGGCCCACACATTTAGCAACGGCGGCACCGCCACATTGAGCTCGGCTACACGCTGCTCCACCCACCTCCGCCTTTTCTCATCCATCACCCTCCCATCAACCCTCTGAACATAACCACAGCAAATATTTCACTCATAATAAATTTAATCTATACATAACAAACAAAACAGTTTTCATCTTCATCGGAAAAAGCAGTTATGAGCTTACCCAAGATCCGGTGACTAGAGCTTTGGTTATTATTCTCTGGAGGAGGTCTTCATCTGAACTGCTGATTAATCTGTTCGAGTTCGCAGTGAATTCTAGATCTTGACATGAAAAATCAAACATGGCGCCACAATTTTTCACTGTAATTCTGCCATGTTGCTCTAACACAGTGGAGATGTGCAGCTGCTTTGTACCGGATTTACATCTCTCAAAAGTATCTTTCCCTGAACACTCATCGGAAGTTAAACCGAGTAAGGCTGCAGCCCGTTCGGAGTCAGCCCAACAACAACAGCAAGATGAACCATCATCTACATCAAATTCAAACAAGGATTTTGAATTGATAGTTTTTGAAACAAGAACATGAAATCCCAAACCAGTGATTGAAAAAGAACAGCCTGAAAAAGGTTTTATATGAACTTTCTTAGTAGAGACACAATAAGAAAACTGAAGTGACTGTTTGATAACTAGAATACGTCAATAGATGGATAATTCACGACACGCCTTAAGTTGCTTGAACTAAACAGAAATCCAATTCTCAACGGATTCAAATTCTCATTACACGAACTGTGGAAGTTTTATAGATTAGTTCTTACTATGAATAAATGAGACTCGGTTTGAGAACACAAATTACACTTCATCTGATTGGGTATACACATTTCCGATGATTGAAACCAAGTGGAAGAAATGGAAGTAGTACCTATAATAAAACCAGCAAATGGAATCCCAAAAGCAGATCGTATGGACTGTGTAGATGACTGAAAAATTAGATTACTCCCAACTTTTTCCAGCACAAGAATATACAAAGCTACAACCTGTATCACCAAGAAACAAAGATAAAGGACAAGATGAGGGTTGGTAATAGAGAGTTGTAATTTGTAATGTATTTGGCGCATTTATGGAACAAAGGAAAGACAAAAGAACAAATAATCAAGAGAACTATCACGGATTACCTTGCAACGAAGATGCAATGGCCTAAGCTCTGATAACTGGAATGCATCAGATATCAGTCCTACAGAAACAGTATCTTGAGGAGCAATTCTCTGTGAACCTACAGTTCTGGATACATGACTGAGTTCATGACCGAGATGCCCTCTCATGATACTTGCATAATCGACTGTGATGAAAGATGCAACTGTCATCATGTACTTGTCAGAATCACTGGCAAACAACAAAAGTCGGTGAAAAACATCTTTGAATATCTCAATGGTGTTGTGAAATGAAGAAGAAAAAATTAAAGCGTGAATTTTAAGTATGAGATAAGCATGCATGAATTGTATTATGCCTTTTGTAGATCTTGATGGACATAATCAAAGAAAAAACTATATGCATTAGTTTTGAGTGCGTACCTAAGTACGAGGACTCGGTGAAAAGTTGCATAGGCATCTCTTCCTAACCCAATAGGACATGTTTCTTTGCTTCTATCAGAGAAGATTTTAACCTGAAGAATACATCACCAACTAAATAATGGAAATGTGTGGATATTAAGAAGATATGTGTACAGGACATACAATATGATTGTCGACAAACACATGGACGCAGAAACCAGCCTTTTCTTGGAGAAACATCAGCTTCAAACCTTCACCCCGATAGCACCGAGGCTGTGCCAGAAAATCAACACCACGACAATCATGAAAAGCCACTACAAGCCCATGCAAAGTTATTAGGTTCCCTTGAGGTAAGGGGTAGTCAGAAGATGAAGTTCCTAAAGATTGCATCGATGCATTCATCATCGGCCCACGATGGTCATGAATACTAGATTCATCCTCCATCGGCTTATCAGGAATAACATTCAATATCTTCATAAAATTCTCCATTGAATTTAAAGCACTGGAGGGAACACATATGTTAGTGTGTGAATAATTCTCGATGCCCGTACTATTGCCAATTAGGCATGGAATTTCAAATTTACAGAGACCTTCGGTTTGCTCATCAATACTAACATGCCAATTGCAAAATGGGAATCCGTCAGACAGATCAGCAATTTGAAGATCCTGGATTGATGACAATGAGAAACTCCGTAAATGGGTCTCAGAACTAATGAACACTTTAGGGTGACTGACTCTATAATTTTCTTCTTTACAGCATAACATATCTCCCTCCTCATGCTTAACAAGGTAACCGCAACCAATTTTGAGCAGCTGCAAATTCGGAGATGGTAAACTATATAGTGAATTAACAACAAAGGAAATAAGTGTATAGCCAGCTCATGAACAACACAAAACAGAGCGTACCTTGTACTTGAGAAAGCAATCAGGACCGAATTCTAGCAATACATTCCTCCTTGGTGGTTTGCAGCTAGAGACAACCTCAGAATGTTCACTAGCACAATGTAGTGTTCCGGCCCAATGTGAATTTACTCCTCTACCAGCATTTAGACATGACAGTTCTAGCTCATTATTCGAACAACATTTGTTATCTATACAGGAGTGGCTTTGAGAGCTACAGAAACCAACACAGTGGCTCCTCAAACTATTTCCAGCATCATTCGAATTGCAACTGGAAGCCAGATCCACAGTAAACCCACTTTTACATCTTTTACGAGTAAGTTGCTCCATATCACTGGAAAAGTTTTTAAGGGAGTCGTTTGAGTGGCTTGAAGAACTTGTAGTCCTTGTTGCATCTCTGTATAACCCAGCAACAAGCAAATCCCATGGTAAGACTAAGCCCTCAGCGAACATGTTAGGCCTCTTTGCTCGATTTCCTAGAAACTGAAAAAGTAAATTTTTTTGAAAACTATGATTTAGTGGTCAGACAAAAATTATAAACTGTCACTTATCTTTGCGCTTCGGCATACCTTTTGCTGAATAGGAAACTTGTGTGTTAACCAAAGCAGATGATATTTTCCACTGTAAAAATCCTGAGAAATCCCTTTCCAATCAAAGAATAGAGAGTGACTTCTGGAATCCTCACCACTTGGACAGTGGTACACATAAATCGATGTCTTCAACTTTCTTACAGGTAAAGCATTACTGAAGATGCTCCGGCAGGATAAAGGCTGATGTATGATTGAATTTAACTCCACCAGTTCAGGACATGTGCCTTCCATAATTAACTTGAAGTCCTTCGCCTGAGACATTATTTATACATTGCACAACTTTGAAAGGAAAATTTTGCACAATTAAGAACCTATGCACATACAAGCAAGTTTTAGCAGTAACACCTCAAATATTCTATTGAAGTCCCATTTTACTGGAAGGTTATGCACGAAATCAACACTACCAGTTGCATCAACAAGCTGAAGTCTTCCAGAGGTAGAAGAAATCTGGAGATGAAAGAACAAAGTCGAGGCAAACTGTATAAATTGTTGATTCGAATTAGGAAACTTGTTGCTTGAAATTAGCTGGTTGTTGATGGCAATGCCCAAATGGCTATTGGGCGTGCCTTCATCATTGACCCAACTAGAAAAAGCTAGGCATAAATGAAAAAAATATTCTCCAGATATATACATATACATCAAGATGAAATAACATTTTGAAATCTATAAAACTAATGAAAATATAGTTTCTGACAATCACAAGCCGACACTAAAAACATTGCTCTGATTTCAAGGGAAGTGCTGCATTGCTGACCTTTAAATTTCCCAGTATAACAACACCAATTTCTTCAGAGTGCATAACTCTTCTGATCATTTGCACATAAGATATCCCACCACAACATATAGAGTTTTTCTGATTTATCCCACCAACAAAATCAGGACAATTCTCTTGGGGATTGAGGAATTTTTTCCACGAAGCCTCACAATAACTAACTAAATTAGCAATAGGAAGCACCTGACAGCAAAACAAGTCAAAGATACAATTCGTATACTCATTTAATGTTTCTATGACCCAAGGCATCAAAAAATGATTGACAGAAGTTAAGTTCGATATACAAGCCAGCAGGTAAAATTTAGAAAATAACTCCCACTTGACTCACCAATCTCAAGCGACCATAATCTACTTCATTGTCCCTGGAACAGAAGTCATGTCTGCAAAATTCCGGTAGGACTCCATGCTGCCACAAGATATTCACAAGAAAATGAGGGAATAAAACAGAAAAAGGACTTGTTTAACCTCTGACCAACTCTAGATTTACCCGAATCTGAAAAACTGATGACGGCAAATGTGAACTGGCATACTTTTGAGCCAGACCTTCTTTCTGGGAACACCTTGTAATTGTTGACATTAACTTAAATTCACTATATGCAGGAAAACAGAATGCATAGATATTCAGTCACAATTGAAACAAAATAACCAGATTATTACATGTTTTGATCCCAAGATCTCCTTTTCAGATAAAATCCCAGCAAACATTTTCCTAAAACATGAGACAGCAAGCAATGCCCTGGAGCAACAAGGACAGCATTAAACGAGCCAATCAGTAACAATGTATACTAGAAAATAATCCATGTAATAAGTTACCATAATCTGGCTGCGAATGGCAAAGAATTAATGAACTTCTGAAGAAGACTTGGGGATTGTTGTTTCAAATGACACCTGCAGCATATTGTGCTCAAGCATAAGTAATTTGCTCAAACATAATTACAATATATACATGGGTTATACTTAATTATAGAAGCCACAACCATGATTCCAGTGGGGAAAATGACTCCAAATGCATGCTAGTCCTAGTGCAAGCACCAAGTATCAACATTTTTCCCCAAGGAAATTTTGGATCCACAAAATGAACATTCTTTAGAGTAACCTAAAAGAACCATACATTTGATTACGTCAAAAGACATTCAGAGATTAAGCTCCTGTGGGAGGAAAATAATCAACCTTCCACACGCTAATTTAAAAAGGAACCAAATGTGAACTAACGCAATCATAAAGGGCATCTTTAACATACATGCACACCGATTCTGACATAGTGCGGCAAAGCAAGATGCTGATCAGTCAATATTAGCATCACATCTTCATCCAACTCAAAAATCATCTTATTCATGTATATACCAGTAATGACCCCAGTGTAGCTACTACATTCCCCTTTCCCTCTTATGACAGTATTCTGAGCCAAACGTAGTTCCTTAAACAGCTTGGTCACATGCAAAGATGCTCCTTCTGTTGTCACATACATTAATCGAGACTCGACCTTCCTCAGATAAACCTTCTTTTTCTTCAGCCCCACCAGTAAAACAACATAACCAATAAATCGCGATATCACAGGATGCCATGGCGATGTCAGTCCACAAAAGAACACTATCACGCTCTCGGTGAAACAATGGTCTTTCACATTTCCCTCACATAAACCTCTGAGGTCTGATTTTGAAGCACAGAATTTGCATTTACAAACAAGAATATGCGCAAGAAACCCGTTAACACTCCTCGAATCACCTTCCCCACTAGCACAAGGAACAACGGATACTGGGCTCATCGACTCTATAACACCTAAAATAAAAGAGCCAGCAATGGAACAATTTCCAACATTACATACACCTAAACTCAAGCAAAAGCAACTAAAATCTGACAAAGAGCAAAAATTCCCACTGCGATCTTGGAAATCCCACGTAATGATCTCCAAAAAGCCACCTTTCACGCCCCGATTCGCACATTCGAAAGGAATGAAGTTCCAAGCGAGAATCCGAATCTTAGGGCCAATCATTTTTGGGTCAAAATCCAAAACCTCACAGCAAATGGCGGTGGAACCGTCGTCGGAAAACTGAAAGCAACTGCATTTGAGCTGATTTTCGGAAGTGGGTAGGGTAACAGTTCCAATAAGGAGCGCCGAGCGATTCAAGGGTTTAAGGGTTGGCAAATTAGGGTTTGGGGAGATGGGTTTCCGGCAACCGGGGTTTTGGTTGGAAGTCTTGCGGAGTTCGATCGGACGGCTGGGAACAAGAGATGAGGCGGCGGTGAGGGGGCGGCCGGATTGGACGAGATCAGAGATAGTTAAGATAGTGGCTGTTTCGTCTTCCATTAAACCATGTAGCTTAGCCTGTACAAAGAGATGGAGCTCACTGTTTTGAGAGAGGACGGGAGGGAAATAACCAGTCTTCTTGAAGAAGTTAATGGGGTGTTTAAATATTACGTTTTTGAAAAATAAAAACTGATCGATGTTATAAATATAAATATTTGGTGGATATTATTTATTTATTTATTACACATCATATATATATAGGATTTCAATGAAATTGGAAGTATACGTTCTTTAATAAAAATAACGGTTTTCTCTCTGTGTCTCAGCGTATCTTCTCTTTTCTTTTTTAATATTTTATAATTCAATTTTGCGTGAACAATCAATCGAAGAAGGAACATACTATTATAATGAATGGTTGGATTTTAACACGTTATCAACACGAGTTTCATAAGTGTTCATCTCCATACAATTGCTATTCTTTACTGCATTTATGTTTTGCTTTGAAGATATATGATATCCGTTCATATCCCTCGATTCTTTGTTATTATGTGAAATTTCACCGATTAGCGCATAAAATATATATTTGCATATCAAATCTCTTTATGTCAAAGCTATTAAAAATCTCACTGAAAAACCCCGTGGGAAAAATTGAAGAAAATAGTACATGACATATCTTTGTTTATGCGTTGCACTAGATGCCTCATTAAAATTCTTCATTAAGAAAATTCAATGAGGCAAAACTCAGCAAGGAAAAAAGAGTATATATATTAAGCCAGGAGAGAAATATAATTTCATATTATAGCAATTGTCTTCATCTCCAACCCATGAAGAAAAAAAATATCCTTACGGACCGAGAATATCAAATGATTCCCTTAAGTGCATAAAGTATGAAAATTCTATTTGTACTAGAAATAAATTCCGCAGAAAATAAATAAAAACACTTGTGGAGATAATAAGAATCACAATACATTAGCACGTGCAGTGAATAATCATAATATTTGAATTCCGGAACAACCAAATCAATATATTATGGGAAATGATAAAAATTTGGTAATATTGTTTTTTCATGAATTCTATGAGTAAAGGAGAAACTTATCGTAGAAAAAGCAATGGTTGTCGACAACATATTTGTCTCTATAATTGGTTTAAATGATAATATGGATCCAAAATTTAAGTGCCAGAAGCACAATGATTGGCCAAAAATGAAAAAAAGATGCAATTGAGACAACTTAACTCGCTATAACATGTAGGCCAATTAATGCAGTCCCTGCTTGACATAAATGATATTTGTGAGAAAAGAAAATTGAGGTGGTGAAATATGAAGCGAGCAACTATCTTTGATAAAAATATTTTCCTGTTTAAAAATCATAATGTTCCGCTATTGGTACATCTGGCAGTATGAATTTATATATGCAGTTAATGAAAGTCATATGTTATTTGATATTGATATTTATATGAAAATCCCTGATGGGTTGAATATCTTGAAGATAAAGAAAAATGAAAATCTCAGCTATATAGTGTCAAATTAGAAAAAAAAAACACTATAAGAATTTAAAAAAAAAAAGTCGGAAAACGTGGTATAACCGATTGAGTGAATTCCTCTTGAAGAAGCAATTTGTTAATATTAATTTATGTATTTGTGTGTTAATAAAAAAGATAAATGACTGTTCTTTTGCATTATTTTTGTTTATGTTAATGATATAAATATAATTATAACATAATAAGAGCTCGAAGAAGCTCGCTCGTGCCTAAAGATGGAGTTAATCAATAACTTTGGCTACCAGGTATTATGTTGGCCTGCAAATCGAGCATCTCCCCGAAGGATAATTTATGTAAAAAAGATTTTAGAGACATTTTATATTTATCTTGATATCCACTTAGTATATCAATAAGTATATAATTCTTGGATGATAATAAAGACTTATTATATGCAAATAAGATAACAAAAATATGTAAGGACTAAAAGTTCCTTACCTATGTGTGATTGAACACTATTTGAGAGACTCATAATTAAATTACTAGCAAGATTCAATACTTAGTTTCCTGAAGAGATATTTGAATGATGCTAAATGCATTCTTCGTTATTTTCAAATTATAAGTCTTGGTCTATATTTTATGAAAGATATCAAGACATGATTTTGCTAATCTAAGTAGACGATGAATATTTATTTCATCTCATTGTATCACGAGAATAGATGCATTCCCCGTTCTCCTTTACAAGGATAATTCATCTTGTGTTGCACAATATGCCGATATCTTTTTAGGAATGAAAAGATCTTCCATTTGAATCCACGCAAAAATGAATCTGAACTGGAAGTTTGAAAGAATAATTTGCAATTTATGCAAGTACATTCGTGATGCATTTACAAAATGCATTTACAATCGTATAGGAGTGAATAAATTTATAAATGCACCATAACAAAAAATAATGACCCTGATGAACTGAGAATATCAAATGATTTCTTTAAGTGCCTGAAGTATGAAAAATTCAATGGTGCTACAGATAAATTATGCGGAATATAAGGTTAAATAAAATAAATAAAAACACTCCTATAACCTCTTGGAGAGGATGTCTCAAAGACAAAATTCTCAATACATTAGCACGTGCACCAAATAATCACAATAGTGGGATTGCAGAACAACCAAATCAATATATTGTGAGAAATAATGAAGATTTGGTAATATTAATACTTTTCATGAATTTTTACAAATAAAGGAGAAATTTATTCTAGAAAAAATAATGGTTGTCGACAAGATATCTGTCTATATAATTGTTTTAAATGATAATCTGGATCCAGAGCCTAAGTGTCTGAAGCACTGTGATTGGCCAAGAACAAAAAGAAGCAATTGAGACAGGACTTAATTCGCTATACATGTAGGCCAAATAATATAGTCCCTATAGGACATGAATGATGGATGTGAGAAAAAAAAAATTGAGGTGGTGAAATATAAAGTGAGTAACTAGGGCATTTTGCAGAGACCCACGATTATCTTTGATAAATTATTCTCTTATTTAGAAATCATAACGTTCCACAATTTGATATATCTGGCCGTAAATATGAATTTATACATGTAGTTAATGAATGTCATATGTTATTTGACATTAATGTTTGTATGAAAAACCCCGATGGATTGAATATCCTGAAGATAAAGAAAGTTGAAAATCGCAGTATGTATACTATACCATTTTATGGTTTAAAATAATTGGTAAAATTATTGGTACAATAAATTGAATAAAATTCCTCTTGAATAAGGCATATAAATAAAAAAACAAAGTTAATGAATGTATTGGGTTATCAAATATCTCGTCAACCTGTAGATTAAGCATTTCCCTGAAGGATAATTTATGTGAAAAAGATTTTAGTGAAATTTGATATCCACTTAATATATCAATAATCATCCAATTCTAGATGTAAATGAAGACTTAATTATGTTCAAAGAAAATATCATGCATGATATGAGAATCAAAATTAAATTACTATAAAGATTTAGTACTTGTCTCATGAAGAGACTTTTGAATGATGCTAAGTACATCATTTGTTATCTTCAAAATATAAATCTTGGTCTATATTCATGAATGATATCAAGACATAATATTGGTAGTTTAAGTGAATTTCAAATATCTATTTCATGCCACTACATCACAACAAGAAATATATTCCCCATTTGTGTTGCACAATAAATAGTGGGTTTGTTGTTTGTACTATTTTCCCACACATTACTTCCAGAAAAGTATTAAAATTATTATTTAAAGATTCAGTTTTGTGATAAATCTCGAAGATTTATTGACAAAGTCTCTTCTTACGTTTATCTTTGAAAAATGTATGTATGCTATTGAAAGTTATAGATTTGAAATATTATCAAATTGAGGGGAGTGTCAAACTTAAAGTAATCTTGAAGATTAAGCTCGGAGGCTCAATAAATGTACTCTTTTTTCCTTGTTAAGTTTTGTTCCATTGGATTTTTTTAACGGAGGTTTATAGTGAGACATCTAATGCAACACATAATCAAATGCATGACATGTACTATTTTTCTCAAATTTTTTCCCCTAGGAGTTTCTTTTAATGAGATTTTTGATGAGGCTGTCCATATGAAAATAATACATAAGGGGGAGTATTATAAATATAAATATTTGGTGGACATTGTTTATTATTTATTTATCCAATTAGATATATCCTATATACACATATAGGATTTCAATGTAATTGGAAGTATGCGTTCATTAATAAAAATAAGGGTTATCTCTGCGTAGCTTCTCTCTTCTTCTTTATTGTTTAGAAAGAACATACTGTGACAACGAAGAGTTGGATTTTAACAATCGAATTTTACTTTGAAAATTCGAAATTAATGTCATTCTCCATCCTAAATTCTGCTTTCCATCGTCTCCTCCGCGCACCAAGTTTCAGATCTCTCCTCTCCGCTGATGAGAAATCAGTAGAGCAGCAATCGATAAAGGGTAATGAATTAATGAACCACATATCATCCACTCATGAAAGCAAACATATTCTTACTCAAAAAGAAAAAGGAAGCATATTCGGCAATCAAAATTGGAACTGAGTCAATTAAATTAATGACCGATAAAAAAACTCGTACGAAAGAAGACAAACAACTTTTCTCCAAAAAAAAAATAATAATAAAAAAACTTTTGTAACACACAAAAGAGTCAAAGCCAGTTGGAGCAATTTGATAACAACCATTGCTGCTTTTTTAAATGTGATTACTGATTAATGTCGTATCTCTATGTCTCTCTCCCTCCCCTCATTAAATCAACCCACCAACCCTCAACTTCACACTATTTATGCATACCCTGCAAAGCTTCCCCTCCCTATTCGTTGTGATTGTTTCTTTTCTGGGATTGGCTATTTTAATTTGAAGAATGAGGGACGAAGAAGGGCAAGCTGTAGTTGTTCCTAGCAGTTCAAATCAGAAAGATGGGTGTGGATTTGAGGGGGTGTTTGGCAGCAGAGGGAAGTACAAGTTGTGGGCTTTGGGTGCCATAACTTTGCTTGCTGTCTGGACTATGTTCACTGGCACTACTCTCACTCTTAAATGGTCTCATCTTGATCTCAAACCCTCCTCTCTCCATTCCGATCTTGATATTCTGGTACTATTTCCTCACCACTATACTATGATGTTCTTGTTCTTTTTTCAATTTAATCTACTGTTCAGTATTTGAATA
>AYJT01043717.1:0-15896 GCA_001278415.1 Ocimum tenuiflorum
ATTTTGAACATTTGACTTGATCTCTGTAATTAAACATAGACCATTTATGTTGGTTATGTCATTTAACTTCTCGCTCATTCCCGTAATCGACACTTTTATGTTATTCTCTATAACGTATCTTATTCCGTGCTCATTATCTGCATATCCATCTCAATCTGACAAAAGATTAAATATCCTCCTTCAATTAAACCCCTAGTAGTACCCTTACCACGGACATGAAAATTCTTCTGAAATAATCTTTGTTTTTTCCTTCCAAACACGTAGATATGTTCAACATATTTGGTTGGTCAACTAATGGCGCTTAGATTCTTCCAAGATCATAAAAAAATGGCCCCCAAAAAATCGGCCGAAGTCACAAATTGTACCCTTGCCACGTGCCTAAAAAATCAGTCGGAATGAAACTAAATTTTTTCCATCCAAACACGTAGATATGTTATAAATAGTAGGTTTGGCAACTCACGATGCCTAGATTCATCCAAGATCATAAAAAAATAGACCCCAGAAAATCGACCGAAATCCTTAGTGTTGCCCACCCCAGAGTTTTTTCCATCTAAACACATAGATATGTTCAAAATAGTAGGTTTGGCAACTCACGGTGCCTATGTTCATCCAAGATCATAAAAAAATGGCCCCGAGAAAATCGGCCAAAATCCCCAATCGTAGCCCTTGTCCCGGGCATCAAAATTCTGCTAGAACAAATCTCAGTTTTTTCCTTCCAAACATGTAGATATGTTAAAAGTATTAGGTTTGGCAACTTACGGCACCAAGATTCATCCATGGTCATTAAAAATGGCCTCGAGTAAATCGGCTGAAATCCATTCTGGTACCCTTGCCCCGGACATCAAAATTCAGTCGGGATAAAACTGAGTATTTTCCATCCAAACACATAGATATGTTGAAAATAGTAGGTTTGGCAACTCATGGTGCCTAGATTCATTCAAGATCGTAAAAAAATGGCCCCCGACAAAATCGGCCGAAATCCTTAGTGGTACCCCTTGCCCCGGGCATCAACATTCTACCAAAATAAATCTCAGTACTTTTCTTCCAAACACGTAGATATATTAAAAATATTTGGTTTGGAAATTCACATCGTCTAGATTCATCCATGATCATAAAAAATGGCCCCGAGAAAATTTGCTGAAATCCTTAGTGGTACCTCTTGCCCCGAGCATCAAAATTCTGCCTGAATAAATCTCAGTTATTTCCTTCCAAACAGTGGATGTGTTCAAAATATTAGGTTTGGTAAGTCACCGCACCTAGATTCTTCCAAGATCATGAAAAATGGACCCGAGAAAACGGGCCGAAATCCCTAGTGGTAACCCTTGCCCCTGGCATCAAAATTTAGCCAGAATAAAACTGAGTTTTTTTCATCCAAACATGTAGATATTTTCAAAATAGTAAGTTTGTCAACTAACGATATCTAGATTCATCCAAGATCATAAAAAAATAGCCCCGAGAAAATCGACTGAAATCCCTAGTGGCACCCTTGCCCCGGGCATCAAAATTCTGTCGGAATAAATCAACATTTTTTCCAACCAGACACGTAGATATGTTCAAAATAGTAGTTTTGGCAAATCACGGCACCTAGATTCATTCAACATCATAAAAAGTTAGCCCCGAGAAAATCGGCCGAAATCTTCAGTGGTACCTCTTGCCCTGGGTATCAAAATTCTGTCGAAAACAATCTTAGTTCTTTCCTTCCAAACACGTAGATATGTTAAAAATATTTGGTTTGGGAACTCACGTCGTCTAGATTCATCCATGATCATGAAAAATGGCTTTGAGAAAATTGGCCGAAATCCCTAGTGGTACCCTTGCCCCGGGCATCAAAATTCTGTCGGAATAAAACTGAGTTTTTTCCATCCAAACATGTAGATATGTTCAAAATGGTAGGTTTGGCAACTCACGGTGCCTAGATTAATCCAAGATCATAAAACTTAGTTTGGCCGAAATCTCTAGTGGTACCACTAAGCATTTCGGTCGATTTTCTCAAAGCCATTTTTCTAATCTTGGATGAATCGAAGCGCTTTGAGTTGCCAAACCTACAATTTTGAACATATCTAAGTTTATGAATGGAAAAAATTCAGTTTTAGTCTAACAGAATTTTGATGCCCGGTGCAAAGGTACCACCAGTGATTTCGATCGATTTTCTCGGGGCCATTTTTTTATGATCTTAGATGAATCTATATGCCGTGAGTTGCCAAACCTAATATTTTGAACATATCCATGTGTTTGGGAGGAAAGAGCTGAGATTTATTTTGGTAGAATGTCGATGCCCGGGGCAAGGGTACCACTAGGGATTTTGGTCGATTTTCTCGGGGCCATTTCTTTATGATCTTGGATGAATTTAGATGCCGTGAGTTGCCAAACGTAATATTTTGAGCATATCTACATTGTTGGAAGGAAAAAATTGAGATTTATTCCTGCAGAATTTTTATGCCTGGGGTAAGGGTTTAGGGTTCACTAAGGATTTCGGCCGATTTTCTCGCGGCCATTTATTTATGATCTTGGATGATTCTGGATGCCCTGAGTTGCCAATCCTAATCTTTTGAACATATATACGTGGTTGGTAGGAAAAAACTCAATTTTATTCCGGCTAAATTCTGATGCTCAGGGCAAGGGGTACCACTGGGGACTTTGGCCGATTTTTTCAGAGCCATTATTTTATGATCTTAGATGACTCTAGGTGCCGTGAGTTGCCAAACCTAATGTTTTGAACATATCCATGTGTTTGGAAGAAAAGAAGTGAAATTTATTCCGGCATAATTTTGATGCCCGAGACAAGGACTATGAGAAGGGATTTCAACCGATTTTCTCGGGGCCATTTTTTATGATCTTTGATGAATCTAGGCACCGTGAGTTTCCAAACTTAATACTTTTAACATATCTACGTGTTTGGAAGGAAAGAACTGAGATTTATTTCTGCAGAATTTTCATGCCCGGGACAAGGGGTGCCACTAGGGATTTCGGCTGAATTTCGGGGGGCCATTTTTTTATGATCATGGATGAATCTAGGCGCCGTGAGTTGCCAAACTTAATATTTTGAGCATATATATGTGTTTGGTAGGAAAAAGCTCAGTTTTATTCCTGCTGAATTTTGATGCCCGAGACAAGGGTACCACGAGGGATTTCGGCCGATTTTCTCGGGCCAATTTTTCATGATCATGGATGAATCTAGATGCCCTGAGTTGCCAAACCTAATATTTTTAACATATCTACGTGTTTGGAAGGAAAAAACTTAGTTTTATTCCAGAAGAATTTTGATGCCGGGGGAGCCATTATTTTATGATCTTGGATGAATGTAGGTACCGTGAGTTGCCAAACCTAATATTTTTGAAAATATCCACGTGTTTGGAAGGAAAAAACTGAAATTTATTCTGACGGAATTTTTATGCCCGGGGCAAGGGCTACGACTAGGAATTTCGGTCGATTTTCTCACAGCCATTTTTTATGATCTTGGATGACTCTAGGCATCATGAGTTGCCAAACCTAATATTTTGAAAATATCTACGTGTTTAGAAGGAAAAAACTGAGATTTATTCCAGCAAATACTGATGCCCGGGGCATTGGTACCACTAAGGATTTTGGCCGATTTTTTCGGAGCCATTTTGTTATCTTCTTGGATGAATATAAGCGTCTTGAGTTGCCAAACCTACTATTTTGAACATATCTACGTGTTTGGATGGAAAAAACTGAAATTTATTCTGGCAGAATTTTGATGCCCGGGGCAAGGGGTACCAACTAAGGATTTTGACCGAATTTCTCGTGGCCATTTTTTATGATTTTGGAGGAATCTAGGTGCCAAGAGTTGGCAAACCTACTATTTTAAACATATCTACGTGTTTAGAAGGGGAAAAACTCAGTCTTATTCCGGCTGAATTTTGATTCCCAGGGCAATGGTACCACTAGGGATTTCGACCGATTTTCTCGGGGCCATTTTTTTATGATATTTGATGAATCTTAGTGCCGTGATTTTCCGAACCTAATATATTGAACATAGCTACGTGTTTGGAAGAAAAAAACAAAGTCTTATTCAAGCTGAATTTTGATGCCCTGGCAAGGGTACCATTAGGGATTCGCCCAATTTTCTTTGTGACCATTTTTTATGATCTTTGATGAATCTAGATGTCATGAGTTGCCAAACCTAATATTTTTAACATATCTACATATTTGGAAGGAAAAAACTCAGGTTTATTGCGATTGAATGTTGTTGCTCGGGCAATGAAACCACCAGGGATTTCGGCCAATTTGTTGGGGGCCATTTTTTTTATGATCTGGGATGAATCTAGGCGCCGTGAGCTATCAAACCTAATATTTTGATTATATCTACGTGTTTGTAAGTAAAAAAACTCAGTTTTATTCCGACTATATTTTGATCCCCGGGCCAAAGGTACCACTAGCGTTATCAGCCGATTTTCTTAGGGCCATATTTTTATGATCTTGGATTAATCTAGGTGCCGTGAGTTGCCAAACATAATATTTTGAACATATGTAATTGTTTGGAAAGAAAAAACTAAAATTTATACAGGCAGAATTTTGATACCCGAGGCAAGGGCTACGACTAGGGATTTTGGCCATTTTTCTTGGGCCTATTTTTTGTGATCTTTGATGAATCTAGGAGCCGTGAGTTCATAAACGTATTATTTTGAACATATCTACTTGTTCGGATGGAGAGAACTGAAATTTATTTTGGCAGAATTTTGTGGCCAAGGGCAAGGGTACCACTTGGGATTCCGGTCAATTTTTTGGGGACCTTTTTTTTATGATCTTGGACAAGTCTAGACGCCATGAGTTGCCAAATCTACTATTTTGAACATATGTACTGTTTGGATGGTAAAAACTAAAATTTATTTCGGTAGAATTTTGAGGCCCAGGGCAATGGTACCACTTGGGATATCGTGCAATTTTTTTGGGGCCATTTTTTATGATCTTGGATGAATCTAGGTGCTATGAGTTGCCAAACCTAATCTTTTAAACATATCTACTTGTTCGGACGGAAAAAACTCAGTTTTATTTCGGCTGAATTTTGATGCCAGGGCAATGGTATCACTAAGGGTTTCGGCCAATTTTTTGAAGGCCATTTTTTTTATGGTCTGGGATGAATCTAAGCGCCGTAAGTTACCAAACCTAATGTTTTGAACAGATCTACGTGTTTGGAAGGAAAAAATTAAAATTTATTCCGGTAGAATTTTGATGACCGGAGCAAAGGCTACGACTAGGGATTTCGGCCGATTTCTCGAGGCCATTTTCTATGAACTTGGATGAATCTAGGTGCCATGAATTGAAAGACCTAATATTTTGAACATATCTACTTCAGCGCATGAAAAAAACTAAGTTTTATTCCTGCTAAATTTTAATGCCAAGGCAAGGGTACCATTATAGATTTCAGCCGATTTTATGGTGGCTATTTTTTATGATCTTGGATGAATCTAGTTGTCGTGAGTTGCCAAACCTAATATTTTGAACATATCTATGTGTTTGGAAGGAAAAAACTCAGGTTTTTTGGGGAACCACAAGAGATTTCGGTCGATTTTTTGGGGGCCATTTTATTATGATCTTGGATGAGTCTAGGTACCATGAGTTGCCAAACTTAAGATTTTTGAACATATCTATATGTCTGGACGTAAAAAATTCAGTTTTATTCCGGCTGAAATTTCATGCCCGGGCAACGGAACCACAAGGGATTTTGGCCGATTTTTTGTGGGCCATTTTTTTTATGATTTGAGATGAATCTAGGTGCCGTGAGTTGCCAAACCTACTATTTTAAACATATCTACGTGTTTGGATGGAAAAAACTAAAAATTGTTCCAGCAGAATTTTGAGGCCTAGGGAAAGGGTACCACTTGGGATTTCGGCCGATTTTTTTGAGGCCATTTTTTTATGATCTTGGATGAGTCTAGACTCCATGAGTTGTTAAACCTAATATTTTGAACATATCTAGTTGTTCGGATGGAAAAAACTTAGTTTTATTCCGGTAGAATTTTGATGCCCGGTGCAAGAGGGGCAAGGGGTACCACTAAGGATTTCGGTCGATTTTCTCGAGGCCCTATTTTTATGATTTTGGATGAATCTAGGCACCGTGAGTTGACTAACCTAATATTTTGAACATATCTACTTGTTCAGATGATAAAAATTCAGTTTTATTCCGGCAAAATTTTGATGCTCGGGGCAAGAGGCACTACTAAGGATTTCTACCGATTTTATCGGGGCCATTTTTGTATGATTTCGGATGAATCTTGGCACCGTGAGTTGCCAAACTTACTATTTTGAACATATCTACGTGTTTGGAAGGGAAAAACTCAGTTTTATTCTAGCTGAATTTTGATGCCCGGGCAAGGGTGCCACTAGGGATTTCGGCCGATTTTCTCGGTGCCATTTTTTATGATCTTGGATGAATATAGGTGTCGTGAGTTGCCAAAGCTAATATTTTGAATATATCTATGTGCTTGGAAGGAAAAAAATTAAATTTATTCCGGCAGAATTTTGATGCCCGGGGCAAGGGCTACGACTAATCTCGGTGCCTTGAGTTGCCGAACCTAATGTTCTGAATTTATCTTGGTGTTTGGAAGGAAAAAACTCAGTTTTATTCCGGCTGAATTTTGATGCCCGGGCAAGGGTACCACTAGGGACTTCGATCGATTTTTTGGGGACCATTTTTTATGATCTTGGATGAGTCTAGATGCCACGAGCTGCCAACCTAATATTTTGAACATATCTACTTGTTCGGATGAAAAACACTTAGTTTTATTCCGGCAGAATTTTGATGCCCGAGGCGAGGGGTACCACTAAGGATTTCGGCGATTTTCTCAGGGCCCAATTTTTATGATTTTGGATGAATCTAGGTGCTTTGACTTTCCAAACCTACTATTTTGAACATATCTACGTGTTTAGGTGGAAAAAATTGAAATTTATTCTGGTAGAATTTTGAGGCCCAGGGCAGGGGTACCACTTGGGAAATCAGCCAATTTTTTGGGGGCCATTTTTGATGATCTTGGATGAGTCTAGGCGGCATGAGTTGCCAAACCTAATATTTTGAATATATCTACGGATTTGCAAGGAAAAAACTCGGTTATGCCTGGGGCAAGGGTACCAGTAAGGATTTGGGCTGATTTTCTCGGGGCTGTGTTTTTATGATCATTGATTAATCTAAGTGGCATGACTTTCCAAACAGAATATCTTGAAAATATATACGTGTTTGGGAGGAAAAAACTCAGTTTTAATCCGACTGAATTTTGATGCCCGGGCAAGGGAACCACTAGGGATTTCGGCCGATTATTTGGGGGCCATTTTTATTATGATCTGGGATGAATCTAGGCGCCGTGAGTTGCCAAACCTAATATTTTGAACATATGTACATGTTTGGAAAGAAAAAGCTACAATTTATTCAGGCAAAATTTTGATACCCGGGGCTAGGGCTACGAATAGGTAATTCGGCCGATTTTCTCGGGGCCATTTTTTATGATCTTGGATGAATCTAGGTGTCGTGAGTTTACTAACTTAATATTTTGAACATGTCTACTTGTTCGGATGATAAAAACTCAGTTTTATTCTGGCAGAATTTTGATGCCCAGGGCAAGAGGTACTACTAAGGATTTCTACCGATTTTATCGGGGCCATTTTTGTATGATTTCGGATGAATCTAGGCATTGTGAGTTGCCAAACTTACTATATTTGAACATATCTACGTGTTTGGAAGGGAAAAACTTAATTTTATTCTAGCCGAATTTTGTTGCCCGGGCAAGGGTTCCATAGGGATTTCGGCCGATTTTCTCGGTGCCATTTTTTATGATCTTGGATGAATCTAGGTGCTGTGAGTTACCAAACCTAATATTTTGAACATATCTACGTGTTTGGAAGACAGAAACTCAAATTTATTCTGGCTGAATTTTGATGCCCGGGCAAGGGATTTCGGCCAATTTTTTTAGTGCCATTTTGTTTATGATCTGGGATTAATCTAGGCGCCATGAGTTGCCAAATCTAATATTTTGAACATATCTACGTGTTTGGAAGGAAAAAAATGAAATTTATTCCGGCAGAATTTTGATGCCCGGGGCAAGGGTTACGACTAATCTTGGTGCCTTGAGTTGCCAAACCTAATATTTTGAAATTATCTTGGTGTTTGGAAGGAAAAAACTCAGTTTTATTCCGACTAAATTTTGATGCCCGGGCAAGGGTACCACTAGGGATTTCGACAAATTTTTTGGGGACCATTTTTTTATGATCTTGGATGAGTCTAGGCGCCATGAGTGGCCAACCTAATATTTTGATCATATCTACTTGTTCGGATGGAAAACACTTAGTTTTATTCCGGCAAAATTTTGATGCCCAGGGCGAGGGGTACCGCTAAGGATTTCTGCGATTTTCTCGGGCCCCTATTTTTATGATTTTGGATGAATCTAGTTGCCGTGACTTTCCAAACCTACTATTTTGAACATATCTACGTGTTTGAGTGGAAAAAATTGACATTTATTTTGGTAGAATTTTGAGGCCCTGGGCAGGGGTACCACTTGGGATATCGGCCGATTTTTTGGGGGCCATTTTTGATGATCTTGGATGAGTCTAGGCGGCATGAGTTGCCAAACCTAATATTTTGAACATATCTACGGGTCTGGAAGAAAAAAACTCAGTTTTATCCCGGCTGAATTTTGATGCCTAGGGCAAAGGTACCACTAAGGATTTCGGCCGATTTTCTGAGGGCCCTTTTTTTATGATCATTGATTAATCTAGGTGGTGTCACTTTCCAAACAGAATATTTTGAAAATATCTACATGTTTGGAAGGAAAAAACTCAGTTTTATTCCAGTTGAATTTTGATGGCCGGGGCAAGGATACCACTAGGGATTTCGACCGATTTTCTAGGGGTCATTTTTTTATGATCTTGGATGAGTCTAGACGCCGTAAGTTGACAAACCTAATTTTTTGAAAATATCTACTTGTTTGGATGTTAAGAAACTTATTTTTATTCCGGCTGAATTTTGATGCCCGGGCAAGGGAACCACTAGAGATTTCGGCCGATTATTTGGGGGCTATTTTTATTATGATCTGGGATGAATCTAGGGGCCGTGAGTTGCCAAACCTAATATTTTGAACATATGTACATGTTTGGAAGGAAAAAGCTACAATTTATTCGGGCAAAATTTTGATACCCAGGGCAAGGGCTACGACTAGATAATACGGCTGATTTTCTCAGGGCCATTTTTTATGATCTTGGATGAATCTAGGTGCCGTGAGTTTACTAACTTAATATTTTGAATATATCTACTTGTTCGGATGATATAAACACAGTTTTATTCCGACGGAATTTCGATGCCCGGGGCAAGAGGTACTACTAAGGATTTCTACCGATTTTATCGGGGCCATTTTTGTATGATTTCGGATGAATCTAGGCATTGTGAGTTGCCAAACTTACTATATTTGAACATATCTACGTGTTTGGAAGGGAAAAACTCAATTTTATTCTAGCCGAATTTTGATGCCCGGGCAAGGGTACCACTAGGGATTTTTAACGATTTTATCGGGGCCATTTTTATATGATTTTGGATGAATCTAGGCACCGTGAGTTGCCAAACTTTCTATTTTGAACATATCTACGTGTTTGGAAGGGAAAACTCCAGTTTTATTCTAGTTGAATTTTGATGCCTGGGCAATGGTATCACTAGGGATTTCGGTCGATTCTCTCGGGACCCTATTTTTATGATTTTGGATGAATCTAGGTGCCGTGAGTTGACTAACCTAGTATTTTGAATATATCTAGTTGTTCGGACGATAACAACTCAGTTTTATTCCAAAAAAATTTTAATGCCCAGGGCAAAAGGTACTACTAAGGATTTCTACCGATTTTATCGGGGCCATTTTTGTATGATTTCGGATGAATCTTGGCACCGTGAGTTGCCAAACTTACTATTTTGAACATATCTACGTGTTTGGAATGGAAAAACTCAGTTTTATTCTAACTGAATTTTGGTGCCCGGGCAAGGGTACCACTAGGGATTTCCACCGATTTTCTCGATGCCATTCTTTATGATCTTGGATGAATCTAGGTGCCATGAGTTGCCAAAGCTAATATTTTAAACATATCTACGTGTTTGGAAGACAAAAACTAAAATTTATTCTGTCTGAATTTTGATGCCTGGGCAAGGGATCCAATAGGGATTTCGGTCAATTTTTTTAGTGCCATTTTTTTTATGATCTGGGATTAATCTAGGTGCCATGAGTTACCAAATCAAATATTTTGAACATATCTACGTGTTTGGAAGGAAAAAAATGAAATTTATTCCGGTAGAATTTTGATGCCCGAGGCAAGGGCTAGGACTAATCTCGGTGCCTTGAGTTGCCAAACCTAATATTTTGAACTTATCTTCGTGTTTGGAAGGAAAAAACTCAGCTTTATTCTGGCTGAATTTTGATGCCCGGGCAAGGATACCACTTGTGATTTCGGCCGATTTTTTGGGGACCATTTTTTTATGATTTGGAATGAATTTAAGCGACGTGAGTTACCAAACCTAATGTTTTGAATTTGTCTTCGTGTTTGCAAAGAAAAAACTCAATTTTATTCTGGCTGAATTTTGATGCCCGGGCAAGGGTACTATTAGGGATTTCAGTGGATTTTCTCGGGGCCATTTTTTTATGATCTTGGATGAGTCTAGGTGCCGTGAGATGCCAAACCTAATATTTTGAACATATCTACGTGTTTGGAAGACAAAAACTCTAATTTATTCTGGCTGAATTTTGATGCCCGGGCAAGGGATCCAATAGAGATTTCGGCCAATTTTTTTAGTGCCATTTTTTTTATGATCCGGGATTAATCTAGGCGCCATGAGTTGCCAAACCTAATATTTTTAACATATCTACGTGTTTCGAAGGAAAAAATGAAATTTATTTCGGCAGAATATTGATGCCCGGGGCAAGGGCTACGACTAATCTCGGTGCCTTAAGTTGCCAAACCTAATATTTTGAACTTATCTTCGTGTTTGGAAGGAAAAAACTCAGCTTTATTCCGGCTGAATTTTGATGCCCGGGCAAGGGTACCACTAGTGATTTCGGCCGATTTTTTGGGGACCATTTTTTTATGATTTGGAATGAATCTAAGCGCCGTGAGTTACCAAACCTAATGTTTTGAACATATCAACGTGTTTGGAAAGAAAAAACTGTAATTTATTCCGGCAGAATTTTGATCACCGGGGCAAGGGCTATGACAATGGATTTCAACCGATTTTATTGAGGTCATTTTTCATGATCTTTGATGAATCTAGGCACAGTGATTTCACAAACCTAATATTTTGAACATATCTACTTGTTCCGATAGAAAAAAACACAGTTTTATTCAGGCAGAATTTTGATGCTCGGGCAAGGGCTACGACTAGGGATTTCGGCCGATTTTCTCAGTGCCATTTTTTATGATCTTCGATGAATCTAGGTCCCGTGAGTTGCCAAACATAATATTTTGAACATATTTAAGTGTTTGGAAGAAAAAAACTCAGTTTTATTCAGGCTGAATTTTGATGCCCGGGCAAGGGTACTACAAAGGATTTCGGTCGATTTTCTCGGGGCCATTTTTTATGATTATGGATAAATATAAGTGCCTTTATTTTCCAAACGTAATATTTTTAACTTATCTTCGTGTTTGGAAGGAAAAAAACTCAGTTTTATTTCGCCTAAATTTTGATGCCCGGGCAAGAGTACCATTAGGGATTTCGGTCGATTTTCTCGGGGCCATTTTTTTATGATCTTGATTGAATCTACGTGCCGTGAGTTGCCAAACCTAATATTTTGAACATACCTACTTGTTCGGACAGAAAAAACTTAGTTTTTTCCTGGCTGAATTTTGATGCCCGGGCAAGGGTACCACTAAGGACATCGATCGATTTTCTCCGGGCCATTTTTTTATGATCTTGGATGAATCTCGGTGTCTTGAGTTGCCAAACCTAATATATTGAACTTATCTTCATGTTTGGAAGGAAAAAACTCAGTTTTATTCCGGCTGAATTTTGATGCCCCGGCCAAGGGTACCACGAGGGACTTCGGCCGATTTTTTGGGGACCATTTTTTTTATGATTTGAGATGAATCTAAGTGCCGTGAGTTACCAAACATAATGCTTGAATATTTCAACGTGTTTGGAAGGAAAAAACTGAAATATATTCTGGCAGAATTTTGATCACCGGGGCAAGGGCTACGACAAGGGATTTCAGCCGATTTTATTGGGGTCATTTTTTATGGTCTTTGCTAAATCTAGGCACTGTGAGTTGACAAAACTAATATTTTGAACATATCTACATGTTCGTATGGAAAAAAAACTCAGTTTTATTCCGGCAGAATTTTGATGCCCGGGGCAAGGGCTACGACTAGGGATTTCGGCCGATTTTCTCAGTGCCATTTTTTATAATCTTGGATGAATCTAGGTGCCATGAGTAGCCAAACTTAATATATTGAACATATCTACGTGTTTGGAAAGAAAAAACTCAGTTTTATTTTGGCTGAATTTTGATGCCAGGGCAAGTGTACCACTAAGGATTTCGGACGATTTTCTCGGGGCCATTTTTTATGATCTTGGAGGAATCTCGGTACCTTGAGTTGCCAAATCAAATATTTTGAACTTATCTTCGTGTTTGGAAGGAAAAAACTCAGTTTTCTTGTGGCTGAATTTTGATGCCCGGACAAAGGTACCACTAGGGATTTCGGTCGATTTTCTCGGGGCCATTTTTTTATGATCTTGGATGAATCTAGGTGCCGTAAGTTGCCAAACCTAATATTTGAACACATCTTCTTGTTTGGATGGAAAAAAGTTAGTTTTTTCCTGGCTGAATTTTGATGCCCTTGAAGGGGTACCACTACGGACTTCGGTCGATTTTCTCGGGGCTATTTTTTTATGATCTTGGGTAAATATCGGTGCCTTAGTTGCCAAACCTAATATTTTGAACTTATCTTCATGTTTTGAAGGAAAAAAACTCTGTTTTATTTTGGATGAATTTTTTATGCTTGCGCAAGGGTACCAGTAGGGATTTCGATCGATTTTTTCGGGGCCATTTTTTTATGATCTTGGATGAATCTAGGTGCCGTAAGTTGCTAAACCTAATATTTTGACCACATATACTTGTTCGGATGATAAAAACTAACTTTTTTCCTGGCTGAATTTTGATGCCCGGGCAGGGGTACCACTAGGGACTTCGGTCGATTTTCTCAGGGCTATTTTTTTTATGATCTTGGATGAATATCGGTGCATTGAGTTGGCAAACCTAATATTTTGAACTTATCTTCGTGTTTGGCAGGAAAAATCTCAGTTTTATTCCGGCTGAATTTTGATGCTTGGGCAAGGGTACTACTAGGGATTTCGGTCGATTTTCAAGGGAACATTTTTTTAAGATCTTGGATAAATCTAGGTGCCTTGAGTTGCCAAAACTAATATTTTGAACTAATCTTTGTTTTTGGAAGGAAAAAAACTCGATTTTATTCCGATTGAATTTTTATGCCCGGGCAAGGGTACGAGTAGGGATTTTGGTCGATTTTCTCGGGGCCATTTTTTTATGATCTTGGATGAATATAGGTTTTGTGAGCAGCCAAACCTAATATTGTGAACATATCTATTTGTTCGGATGGAAAAAACATAGTTTTGTCCTGGCTGAATTTTGACGCCCCGGCAAGGGTATCACTAGGGATTTTGATCGATTTTTTCAGGGCCATTTTTTTATGATCTTGGATGAATCTAGGTGCCGTGAACTACCAAACCTAATATTTTGAACATATCTACTTGTTCGGATGGAAAAAAATCAGTTTTTTCCTGGCTGAATTTTGATGCCCGGGCAAGGCTACCATTAGGGATTTCGGTCGATTTTCTCGGGGACAGTTTTTTTATGATCTTGGATGAATCCCGTTGCCTTAAGTTTCCAAACCTAATATTTTGAACTTATCTTCGTGTTTGGTAGGAAAAAACACAGTTTTATTCCGGCTGAATTTTGATGCCCGAGCAAGGGTACCACTAGGGATTTCGGTCGATTTTTTCGGGGCCATTTTTTTATGATCTTGGATGAGTGTAGGTGCCGTGAGCTGCCAAATCTAATATTTTTAACATATCTACTTGTTCGAATGGAAAAAGCTTAGTTTTTTCTTGGCTGAATTTTGATGCCTGGGCAAGGGTACCAATAGGGATTTCGATAGATTTTCTTGAGGCCATTTTTTTATAATCTTGGATGAATCTCGGTACTTTGAGTTGCCAAAGTTAATGTTTTGAACTTACCATCATTTTTGGAAGGAAAAAAACTGAATTTTATTTCGGCTGAATTTTGATGCCCGGGCAAGGGTACTAGTAGGGATTTCGGTCGATTTTCTTGGGGCCATTTTTTTATGATCTTGGATGAATCTCGGCACCTTGAGTTGACAAACCTAATTTTTTTAACTTATATTCGTGTTTGGAAGGAAAGAACTAAGTTTTATTCCGGCTGAATTTTTGATGCCCGGGCCAGGGTACCACTAGGGACTTCGGTCGATTTTCTCGGGGCCATTTTTGTATGATCTTGGATGAATCTTAGTGCCTTGAGTTTTCAAACCTAATATTTTGAACTTATCTTTGTGTTTGGAAGAAAAAACTCAGTTTTATTCCGTTTGAATTTTGATGCCCGGGCAAGAGTACCACTAGGGACTTCGTTTGATTTTCTCGGGGCCCTTTTTTTATGATCTTGGATAAATCTAGGTGCCTTAAGTTGCCAAACCTAATATTTTAAACTTATCTTTGTGTTCGGAAGGAAAAGACCTAGTTTTATTCCGACTGAATTTTTATGTCCGGGAAAGGGTACCACAAGGGATTTCGGTCGATTTTCTCGGGGCAATTTTTTTTTATCTTGGATGAATCTAGGTTCGGTGAGCTGCCAAACCTAATCATGTGAACATATCTAGTTGTTCGGATAGAAAAATCTTAGTTTTTTCCAAGCTGAATTTTGATGCCCGGGCAAGGGTACCACTAGGGACTTTGGTCGATTTTTTCAGGGCCTTTTTTTATGATCTTCATTGAGTCTTGGTGCTTCAGTTGCCAAACCTAATATGTTGAACTTATCTTTGTATTTGGAAGAAAAAAAACTCAATTTTATTCCAGCTTAATTTTGATGCCCGGGCAAGGGCACCACTACGGACTTCGGTCGATTTTCTCAGGGCCATTTTTGCATGATTTTGGATGAATCTCGGTGCCTTGAGTTGCCAAACCTAATATTTTGAACTTATCTTCATGTTTGGAAGGAAAAAAACTCAGTTTTATTCCGGCTGAATATTGATGCCCGGGCAAGGGTACCCCTAGGGACTAAATTCGAATTTCTCGTGGCCGCTTTCTTATGATCTCAGATAAATGTAGGTGCCTTAAGTTACCAAATCTAATATTTTGAACTTATCTTTATTGTTGGAAGGAAAAAACTCTGTTTTATTCCGACTAAATTTATATGCCTGGGAAAGGGTACTAGTAGGGATTTTAGTCGATTTTCTCGGGGCCATTTTTTTATGATCTTGGAAGAATCTAGGTTCTGTGAGCTGCCAAACCTAATATTGTGAACATATCTAGTTGTTCAGATGGAAAAAACTTAGTTTTTTCCTGGCTAAATTTTGATGCCCGGGCAAGGGTACCACTAGGGACTTCGATCGATTTTCTCGGGGCCTTTTTTTATGATATTGGATGAATCTTGGTGCCTTCAGTTGCCAAACCTAATATGTTGAACTTATCTTTGTATTTGGAAGGAAAAAAACTCAATTTCATTCCGGCTGAATTTTAATGCCCGGGCAAGGGTACCACTAAGGACTTCGATCGATTTTCTCGTGACCATTTTTGCATGATCTTGGATGAATCTGGGTGCCTTGAGTCCCCAAACCTACTATTTTGAACTTATCTTCATGTTTGGAAGGAAAAAAACTCAGTTTTATTT
>AYJT01043718.1:0-20430 GCA_001278415.1 Ocimum tenuiflorum
GAATGCGAAGAAAGTAGAACAAAATCGTAAATTAGAACGAAATAATTGATCGAATTGAGAATTGAGATTTTTGAGATTTGAGAGAGAAATGAAGATTGAGATTTTTGGGTGAGTGAAAATGAGAGAGGTGGGGGGGTATTTATAGTTAAAAATTAGGAAAAAAAAAATCTTTGTTACCTTTGGAACCGCCGGTTCCGGTTCGGAACCGTGGAACCGGCGGTTCCACGGTGACGTGGCGTCGTACGATTGGCCAACGGCTGCAAACGGCTTTATTTTTGACCGTTGGAACCGGCGGTTCCAACGATTTTATTTGGAACCGCCGGTTAGAACCGGCGGTTCCACGGTTCTGGTTTTCAGGAACCGGAACCGGACCGAGCAAAAATGCCCACGGTTCTAGTTCGAAACCGGTTCCGCCTCCGGCGGTCCGGTTCCGGTTCCAAATGGACACCACTATTTATAATTACCATCAAGAAATACATAAAATTGATTTCGTAGAAAGCAAGGAATATCAACCTTGATTTATCTGGCAAAGCAGTATCACATGACGGGTGAATTCACAACTATAAGTATTCACGTCTTGCGTCAATCAGCAGAAGAATGCCAAAATCCAACTCACAATATATGTCCAGACCAGGAAAATTAAAAATTCTCGAAGAGAATTAAAGATGACATAATTTGTGAACTCAAAATTAAATGAGCATAACTCATTCAATTTAAGTTATTTTTTCAAATACCATATGTAAAATTAAAGAAAATTTCTTGATCTTTTTATCGAAATCCTAATTACATATGTTCACATGAAGAAAATCGCACAGAAAATACAAATTAGTGATTTTACTCACGAATTGTGTGTTGAATCATAAACATGCTACAACTTTTATTTAACTATGCTCACCTTTCCATAGAAATATGTTACATTTTATATGTAAAATACCTACATGTACACAACTATATGAATGTGCTCATTAACATGTTCACGTTCATACAAAAGTATCCGCACAATTATATGAGAACATGCTTACATTTGTACATTGTTGGGAGATACCAATGCAAAAGGGAAGCAAACAACAATGACTCACACAACAATGGTAGTGAAATAACACGAAACAAGAGAGCACACGATGTTTGTTCACCCAATTCACCAATATTAACTACGTTTGAGGGTACTACCAAGTCGGAATATTCACTAGAGAGTATTTGAGACAATAATACGAGAAGAATTTCAACAATGACTAAAACTACAAACTTAAACTTGTGTAACATCATATTTATATTAATAGGGGTGCAACATAGGCCCACCACACGAACGCAGGCCGAACTGCGAACAAACCCTCCAGCCCGCGGTCTACTTAGCTGCCTGCGAACCAGGTCGCATCTCGCCACTCAATAGTTTCCCTTCAGGCCACCGTCAACAATCTAGACCACGACCACAGTGCGTAAATTAGCTTTGCTTTGATAAAAAGGGTCCTGAAGCCGTGTGAGAGGTACGACGCACTGGGGTCCAAAAAATATAAGGGCACTATTTTTAGCAAAAAGATTTACTATATATATACACGACTACAAAAATTGCCTATCGTGACACCCTTATCCCAATAAGCAGTAAAAAATATCTTAACACAATATATATCACGATAGGTGTCAGGAAAACTTGGTGTTAATAATTTATTAAATATAATTTTTGAATTAAAAAATTACTTTGCAAATTTGACAAGTACATAGTCAATGGTTTTCGATTTCACACTAGGGATGTTGAGCTTACTAGAAAAACTCAAAATAGTGGAGTTACAGTAAATGTGACAACTTCTAATTTTTCTAGTATAATGGATCAAAATCCAATTTCTACAGAGCTAGTATACTATGGTGTGTTGAAAGATATTATACAAATAGCTTACCAAAGGTTGAAAGTGGCATTATTCAATTGGGACTGAGTATCTAATGAAAGAAGATTAAAATAAGATGTTGATGGATTTACAATGGTTAATTTTTTAAATGTACAACCACATGCTGAACTTTTTATTCTTGCATCCCAAGCATCACAAATGTTTTATATTGATGATCCAACTGAAAATGACTGGAAAGCGGTTGTTCATACAAGTGCAAGAATTGGTTATAACATGGATTTACTTCCTGAGGTTGAGATGTACCTACAAAGTGATCTTGTCAATCCAAAAATTGACATTGACACGGAAATTGTGGGTTGGGTTCATGAAGATGAAGATGGAATCGAAGTTGATGTGCCATGATCAATTATGGCTTTTCATTTTGCAATCTTAAGTTTTTTATACATTTTTTTGTGATTCTATATTAGATTTAATTTCATGTTCTATTGCTCTTTAATATTTATTTATTAAACACATTTGAAAATTACTGTAACTAATTATGTGGAAGTCTTTTTATTTAACATTTTCACTTCTCTGATAACTTTGTTTAATATATGTTTATGGTTGAATGGGTTTGATTATAAATGTGACTTATATTAGAATGCCTCGTTAAAAAACAAAGTGTAGTCACATATTATTGGATGAAATAGATTCATGTGAAGAAAATTCACTCGAGCACATGACTATCGATTATCATCAAGGTATATAGATATTTTTCTAAAATTCTATATGGTTACTTATTGGTGGCGTCTTGCTATCACAACCGACAAAAATTACTAATAAGGTTTTATCTACTATGAATTTTTCATCCACAATAGATCCCAAACAAATGAGCATGATGTGACTCAGACTGGAAGCAATCAACCTACATTAGATGAGGTCGCGAGACATGAGTCAAGTCACCAACTAATGAGTCAAAATGCAGGTTATGTATTTGCTATCATATCTAACTAGTATGTTTTTTTTTTTATTATTTGGATTTGTAGTAACCAACCTATACACACACACAAATTTTCATTATATAATTAGGAAAGATAAGCCATAAAACTAAGTTTCCAGAGGATATAGACAGGTTCAAGTGGACAATCAAAAAAGAAAGTTCGAGGCCCGACATACATGTCGAAAATTTAGGGTAGGCCTAGCTGTCTTGTAAAGATTAAACTTATAGTAGATAAAGACTTTAATATCATAAGCGGGAAAATCCAATTTATCGAGTTCTTAGGAATAACACCTATTATCCACTTGTGAAGGAAGCTTGGTCTGACATTGAAAGCAAATATAAAGATGGAATTATGGAAGTTATCAATGTAAGTTTCAAGTCTGCATTAGATTTTAATGTATGCCATATTATATTTCATTTACTCTTCTTAAGAATTCATTCTAATTAAATTATAGAAAAGATTTGACTTATCTTCGGAATTAGTCAAATGGACCTTGCAGTCCATTGGGAAGAAATGGAGAACGTGGAAAGCATAGAAAGCCACATATTATGATATGTCTTTACCAGTTACTGAAGCAAAGTATCACAAAGATGATAGAGTTGATGAAACCTAGTAGAACGAGTTTTGGACATATTGGGGAAACGATGAAGCAAAGGTATTATTATTCAATTTTATTGATTTAAATTATTATTAAATTATTCATTACACTTATTTTATGTCAGAAATTGAGCAATCATTGCAAGCTTGCTCGAAAAAGCAAGAAAATGAACCACACTACTAGGAAGAAACCTTTCACAGGAGTTACAGACCAAATGATGATGTTTTTATTAATTATTATAAGTAGTAATAATAGTAATTGAACCAATAATTATAGCAGATTTCACTAATATTATAATTCTAATACTATTTAGGTGAAGGATAGTGGACACATTCCTACAAGAATAGAAATGTTCGACAAAGGCTACAGTCATGCTGATGGAAGACCATCAAACAGTTTTGTGGCTGAAAAGCTAGTAAGTCCTTGAACTAGTGAATGTTGAATTGATTAGGTTTTTTTTTTGTACTTAATTAATAATATATATTTTATTATGTCGAATGAGATGAAAGAAAAATTGATTGAGCTTCCATCAGATCATAAAGATGTTATTAGTCGAGATGATATCTTTTCTCAAGTTATGGGCAAAGACAAATCTAGATATATGAGGTTGTATGGCGATGGTATTCACCCAAATGATACATGGTCAAAGAACCCTAGTCGCAACAAGCATTTTGGTGATAATGTGCAACAAGAAAAAAAACTCAAGATGCTTGAAGATAAATTGGAAAAACAAGCTGCCACTATTGCTCGAATGTAAGCTCAAATGCAAGTACGCAGCAGTGACAATGAACCATTAGAAAGTCCAACAAACATATCTATCGGCTCCAATGCAATTGTTTACCCGCAGTGCTAAAAGCTCAAATGGATTTCGAGTAATTTTTTTTTCCTTCAAAGATAGTTTACATATTGGAATTGAATTAATTTTGTCTAGTTTGCTCCCATATTTTGAATACTTTTATCTTTTTTTTTTCCTCTTATCGGTTTGTTGTTTGTTGATGGTTATATGTTGATATGAAAGATATGCACCCATGATCTCCTGCTTCAATATAGAACTTTTTCGTTGCTTGTTTGGTGGCATAGTGAAATGGTATTAAGTTAGGTGTAGAATTTGACCAATGTAATTGATCACGATACTACACGTTGACAATAAATAAGAATATATAATTGTCGTATTTACGTTTTCCTTACTTTTAAAAAAAAACTAATATTGACATGATAATGCTTGTTAAATTAAATATGATTTATTTAAATTCAATATGTGTATTAGATGGGTCGTGAGGTTCTCCTCAAGAGTATTTTTTATGCAAGAAAGGCCGTAGCAAAGGGATATATTCGTAGTATGGATCCATTAGCTGTTGTTCACGGATATCTGTTGGGACCAAAATGGTTTGAGATGGAAGTAAAAGCTGCAATTGACTGGGACAAGCACTTAATTCGGCCGTATTATCCACTGGAAAAAATTTAAGAGGCACTTGGTGCAACTGTTGCTTGGCCAGAACATTTGGTAAGAACTTTATTTGCCTTTTTGATTTTGTCTGGAACTAGTTAATTTGTTATTAGTAAAATATTGTCCTCAGGCATTGAAATGCTCCGTTATTATTTTCTTAACATATTTCAATTTACATCGATGAATGATGAAGATAGTTGTTGAATGACAAAAGATAGTTGTTGTTCGTTTGGTGATACCTTTGAGAGTATCTATACATAATGGTGCTTTTATGACTAGTCAAGTTAATGGATTCTTTTTCGTTCAATTTTGAGAATTGTTAGCTAGTTTTTTGTTTAAAACGAATGAGTTCAGTACTTTTCTAGTTAGTTGAATAAAATATTGAATATATTAATCAACATTGAGCAATTTATTTTCTGTAGTTGTTGCTTAAAAAAATAGTTGTTTAGTTGCTTATTTTGCTTCATGGTGTTAGTTGTTGCTTAAAAAAATAGTTGTTTAGTTGCTTATTTTGCTTCTTGGTGTGGCACCATGAACAGGTGTAAAAAATACGAATTTGGTTAATATGATCATTACATGACACTATTTTGTATATGCATATAATCTTTTCCTGACATGGACCAAATTTTTACCAATAGCACATGTTGTCAGCAGAAAATGATTTTACCTACAGTAATGGTTGTTACCTTATTTTTACTTTCCCAACATATTAAGTTGTAATTTCGAAGAACTTTACCCACGGTGTAAGGGTATTGCAATAGATACATTTTCCCAACAAGTAAATGTGTTAATCGAATTATCTTTGCCCGTATTAAAGATTGTCATCATAGATTCATTTTCCCAACATACAAACCTTTCATAAATGTTTGGATTATCTGTCACCACTTACTATTTATCATTAGATAGTTTTTCCAACAGGTAAATTTGTGAGGAGAAGTTGGATTATACCGACACTGTTGAGGTTTATTTTTTATCGGGAATAAAATTGTGGCCCTAGGCTAGATTGTAATCGGACACCAAGACTTACATAAAGATTTATAGTCTCCCCGGAACGGGCTCACTAATATTTTATAGATTTAATCATTGAAAATACAAGGATTCCGATGTCGAAGTCGGAGTTTATAGAGTATTGACTACTTAGCTACAGGATGCAAAAGAGCTACAATTAGGGGTGTAAATGAACAGAGCTACTTGGGATTGACTCGAATCTCGACTCGAATAAAGCTTGTTTGAAACTTGATCGTTTAAAAAACAAACCGAGATCAATAATTTCATGAACCGAGCTTGAGCTTTTAGACGTTCAGTTCGTCAGGTTCCCGAACATGTTCGAGCTCAAGCTCAAACTGAGCTCGAACTCCAGTTCAAACTTGAGCTTGAATCGAGAACTTTGCATCCCACATCGGCAAAAAATAAAAAATATACAGTCATGGGTCCCCTGCTTCGCGTTGTATGATGATTGCTATGATTGTGGTTCCACTAAGTTCCCTGTTTAAAATTCAACAGGATGAGGTATAAATGTATTCAAAAAGTTGGATAATTATACCTCATCTGATCCATCGCGTAGTGTTCGTGGTCCTCTTTTTGAGTTCGAGACGTGAAATAGGAACACGATAGTGCAGCATATCTGTGCCCACCCAGAGAGACCATTGAAGGCTGTTGGAAGTTTATACTTGTTGGGCATTTGGAACCCCGTGCTCCCTCAGAGTTCTTCTTAGCATTTTTATCTGTTACCCCGTGATTAGATGATTAAGGATCTTGCAGCATCCTGCGTATCATGGACCAAGGGTCCATAGTGCGCATCGCTCAGGGTTTTGAACCAAAAGCAGAAATTCATAGCGGACCAGGGGTCCATAATGCGACATCGCTCAAGTTTTGGAACTAAAAGAGGAATCAATTAGGCATATTTTTATTGCAAGTTTGGCTCAGTCAAGGGGCCAGGGGCCAGTTCTAAAGAATAAATGATCGAAGGACCGCTGATTTCGCTGGGTGTGAGCCTGAATATATGTAGACCGAATTTTCAAAAATATCAATTGATCAGCGGATCATAGTCGTGAGCTATGTCCGAAATAAATTCTTGAGAGCAGGTCATGGTTTCGAGCTATGCCTGGAATCATGTGAAGAGATAGCTTTGAGATAAGAGTTCCGTAAATATAAAGAAAAACCAGTGATAATTGTGAGTGGGGAATTCTGTTGATACTATTTACAAGTCGAGCAAGAAACCCACTTGAGAATTCCTTGTATCCTTGATGTCGATTGTCTAATATATCATCGAGGGGGGTATGCAGCCCCAACTATATGAATGTGAACACTCGATGTAGTTGTGCATAAATAATTGGCATAAATAGTCAAACACTCGAGATAAATGACCTATCTCATGCAGCCCCGAGCACAAGATGTTGACTCCAAGAATTCCAAACTCCAAGAAATCCATAATAAATTTTGGGCGGCAGAGCAACCCCGAGTATTTAATCGTTGCATTTATCGACCAAGGACTATCTAGCATGGAGGGCGTTCGCGCATTGCATAGTCCCTAATATTGAGCTGCACTTATGAAACCAAATATTCTCGAGGGGGTGATGCAGCCTCGAGTATGGCACATTGACATTTTGGGTGTAAAATGACAAGTATAGAAATGCATCGAGGATGGTATCTCGAGTGACATAACTGTCAAAACGATGTTGTTTGATTTGCGTCTATTGGAATTTTGGGTTTGATTATGAAGAGGTGGTAAAAATCCTAATTGCGAACATTTCCGATATTTTCTTTCTTATGTCTGTTCTATTGGGTTCTAGCTTCTTTCAGGTGTGTCCTCTTAGCCCAGATTTTTAGTTTTCCTTGCTTTGAATCCATGGCATCTTCCTCCATTCCTGGGTCTAATTTGTCCGGTAGTCCTCTCTCTTTCGAGTCGGGAATTCTTCCAGATCTAAATAAATAGTTTCCAAAATAAACCTATGCCGAGGGGAATCTCGAAATAGAGATTCTCTGTGCAACCTCCACGGTCACCCGTCTACAAATGACGGCGGTGGCTAGGTTCTGCCGGGTACTGGGTGGTACTCAGGTATGATCCCTGGTTCCATCGATAGGTGTCACCGTCCTCCCCCTGGCCATGTGTCCTTTTGCCTCGCTTTTGTCAATGAGGGAGCAGGAGTCCCTATTCACCCTTTCCCCGTCAAGCTTCTGAACCAATTGAGACTTGCACCGATGCAACTGTCTCCGTTGGCATGGCACCATCTAGTTCCCATATATTTCCTTTATACCAAGAATGGGTTGGGGAAACCCATTGTCGGAGGAGACTCGTGCAGATACTGCTCCACCTGTTGTATTCGTGGCACCGAAGAAGAGAAATATACCCTCACGAGCCGCTCACCAGCAATCAAAAATACTTCGCATTGAGAAGCCCCAGGGTGCTCCGGACATGAGGTTGGCATTATCGTCGACTGTCCCTGTAGGGAAAACAAGCACGCAGGCAAAGAAAAGAAAATGAAAACTTTCTGATGACATTGAAGTGATGGTGGCGACTATTCGTAATGGGGGGTTTGAGGTTGCCTCCACCCAGGCTGAACAGAAATGCTTCAATGCTCTCAACCTTTTGATCAAGGTGAGTCTCTATTGAGCATTTTTCTTTGGCCAGTAATTCTCTACTGCTGACCATGTTGTTGGTATAGGGTGTTAAGGGCTCCCGCAGCATCTTTTCGCAGATCGAGAAAGTGTTGGGTGATCGCTCCCACCTTGAGAAGGAGCTCGAGAAGATTAAGTAGGTGATGGATCAGGCTACGAAGGAAAGAGTTGAGGCCTTGAGCCATTGGTCGTGGCTGATACGGCCAAGATCGAGTCCGAGGAGAGCCTCACCAAGGCCCTCGAGGAGAACTCTGAATTGAATATCATGTTTAAGTCTAGCATGGAGGACTTGAACTACACATCCTCTAAAAGGGCTGACACTTAGGGGGACCTGGCCTATTACAAACAATAGGTTAGAGAGTTGCGCGAAGAGCTGAGAGAGGCTCAACAGGAACTTGAGCAATCGCAGCATCAACTTGAGAAGGCTCGAGCGGGTTGAGGCATTGACCTTGATGCCATCTTCCTCTTGGAGGCAGGCATTCATCAACAAGTTGCGATAGCCAACCTTGAAGCTTATGATGAAGCTTTCATGGAGAAGGAGTACCCCGACCAGGATTTCAGCAAGCTGGAGAATTTTACAATCCAATTTGAATCAGTCGAGAACCCCCTGATGTTCGAGCGGTCCTCGCAGTTTCGATGCTGAGATCATTACCCTCGACTCAAATTGACTTGCGAGTCTCGATACCCAGAATTAGATTTTTGTAGTAGGCAAAGTCCCATCATTTTTTGTACTATTGTAAATGGCCCAATGTAAATATTTGTTACGAAATGAAACTATTGGATTCACTTTCCTGTTTCTTTATGTTGTTCCGATATGTGCCTACTTAAATTAGGTAGGTTCATGCTCGAGTATGTACTTTGATTAAAATAGGATAAATGGAAAAAAGGTCACGATTCTCATTAATAATCTCGCCGATAGATATTTTCTTGCGACTAAAACAGAAAGTACATATGATTAAACTAGCAAAATGTTTTAAATTCCAAAAATATGTTCTAGAGAATGGATGGGACACTCCTTAGGGTACAATGGGCTGTGGTCCAAGCTCTTTGAGATACACGAGGTAGCATGACCTCGAGGCCTCCTGCTCTCCTTGTACTGTGTGCACTCCACACGGGGTCGGGAACTTTACTACCTGGTGGAAGGTCGAGGGGACGGCCTTCATCTCGTGGATCCACGGACACCCGAGGATGGTGTTATGAACGAGCGATTAATCCCTCCAGCATAGATAGACAAGGAAATTTCCCCCAGGGTAGTCAGTCGCTCCCCGCTGAATCCCACTAATGTCATGACCTTTGGGATAAGGTCGCTGATAGTACCATGATTTGCATGTATTTTGGGTAGTTTTCATGTGTTTTTATTATTGAAAACATGCAAAATTATGTTACTATCAGCTTGATTTGTTTATCTTGAGGATTTTATGGTTGTTGGAGTTGTTTTGAAGGATTTTGGTGAATAACAAGCAAAAGTGCATGAAAAAACAAGCATTTCAAGCAATGTGCTGCATAAGAGGTCCAATCAAAGGAGTCAAGCTCTCTGTGCACTTGGGATTTCGGTCATTAAAGCATATGGTTGGAAATATCTCTGAATTAGCTTTTCAACACAACTTGAATCACTCAATTCTGAGTTCGAATATGAAAGTTAGAGCCAAAACCGTGAAGCCATGCAGTCTGCTTTTGCTGTGACAGGATCGACTTGATCGGGAAGTGGATCAACTCGATCAGATGTTGATCGACCAGATTGGGGTGTAGATCAGAATATGCTCGTCGGGATCTGAGGTTCCATCGTACTGCTTCATGTTTGGAGGTGTGAAACTCGCTGGCATCTCTACCATAGCTATCTGGTCAATGAATGGGGAATCATAATAACTCGACCAATCAATTTCTTCTTCTGGCATAGGCAAGCCTAGCACACGTGTCAGCCTACCCTCCAAATCCTCGAGCGTGCGTTGGAGAGCCTCCCTTTCTGGGTTCGTCCAAGTCCTCCTAGGTGGAGACTCGACGATTTGGTAGGGGTTGTTCCACCTTCCTCCTGCTGATCCTCTGGGTGGATTGCGCCTTCTAGGTGGATTGGGCGATCAGATGGGCTCCTTCCCACTTCTACGAACTTGATCATAGGTGTCCTCAGTACCTTCAGAATTTTGGATGCCTGACTTCATAGGTGGCAGCGTTAGTATGTTGGCTGAGTAGAGCTCGCGGTAGCATGCGTCCACCTCAGTCCAGTGCAGCTTTGGAATTTTTTCCAGTCCTCCGATTCATATCCTCCCGCATGGACTGCACGTCACAAGCAGATTCCTCATGGGATTGTTGAATTTGTGAGATCAACTCATGCAAAGTGTGATCCACTCCGAAGCTTGGTTTGATTGGAATGTTAGGAGTGGATCCTTTACCTTGAGCTTGGGCGGGATACTCAATTTCAGGAACTGGGTGCTAAATATTAAGATTCATTTTTGATCGGGAATCAAATTGAGGCCCTATGCTAGATGGTATTCGGACATCAAGACTTCCAGGAAGGTTTATAGTCCCCTGAAATGGACTGGCTGATATTTTATAGATTTAATAATGGAAAATACAAGGATTCCGACGATCGGAGTTGGAATTTACAGAGTATTAAGTACTTAGCTACATGACGCAAAAGAGTTACAAATCGAAATAGAAAGTGCTGAATTTGTGACTATTGCTGACTAGTCACCTACTTATACAGTGAATACAGGACAAATCTAAATAACCCCTAAGCTAAGGACTAGATAAAAAGTAGTTGGGGTTGCAATCTGCAAAGCGTGTAGAAGAGGTTAGGGTCACACTTTGGGTGCCATGTTGACTCAGCAGAGGAATTATTTTGGATACTTCCCGTACGTGCGCAAGCATGTGGGTGGTATCGATGCACTTTTTGTGAGAGAGGTCGAAGATTATAGGCTGACGGGCCTCAAGGCCAGAGGAGGCTCGAAGGTCTTCTTCCCGGGCTAGCTTGTGGGTCTCGAGCTCTTTTCGGTGTCGAGGACTGGGGCTCGAGATTTTTCTGCCTTATCCTGGTTTGACTAGCGGTTTAAGGCGGTCGAGGTCTCGAGTTGATGGTCCTGAGATTTTGACTCTTAACAGACACCATTTACTATAATTATAACTACGTTTTCCCAACAAGTCAATGTGTGAGGAGAACTTAGATTATTGTGACACTGTTACTGTCGTTATAAGACCCCAATCTATAGCAACACGTTTTGGGACAACAGGATATACAAATATCAAGATAACATTGTGTGTCAGGATATGTTTTGTATAACAACGGGTAACCCCTGTTGGGAAAAGAAAAATTGTAGTATTGATATATTTAATTTAAGAAACTATCCAACTAAACAAACAAGATAACTTATAAAATCTTACAATTGCACTCTTAATAAATGTGGTGTTTAAGAAATATATATTAAAGATTCGGATATTAGCATATGTAGTTCACAATGGCAAGTAAAATCAAGAAGAAAGAATTGAAAATGAGTTGCATAAAATGTTTTGGGGACTTGTCAAATAAAATGGAAGAAATGACATAAAAGAAATAAAACTTACTGTAAGTGTTTTTGTTGGTAAAATAAATAAAAATCTTCATAATTTGAATTGCAAAATATTTTTTTATGTAGCATATATGATATAAGAACTTGAACTATCTTTGATGTATCGGATATTAATATATTAGTGAAACGAGATTGAAATTGTGGATGATTTTATTTAGACTGTGAGGCTCAAAAGAAACAATGTATTGAACAGAAAACAAACTTGCCCTGACTTGGATGAATCATCCCAAGGAAGACATGATGCATAAATTTTATTGATAAATCTTGAATGACATGGATTTTCTTATGTACCTCAATAGGCCTATTTATACAAGCATATCGGATATTCCTCATCCTAGCAGATATGGGAGACATCCCAATGAATAAAAATAAATAAAAAAACTATCCTAAAAGATAAGAAAGGATCCTAACTGAAATATATTTGTTATATTTCTAGTGCTTGATCTCTTCCTGAATCATCGGCTTATCTATCCGAACGAGTTGTTTCTGTTCAGGCAGTTAAGTCCTTCGTGATCTTTGTTGGAATCACCTCAAGGACTCCTTTGAACATCATTTTTAGGCTTTGATCTTGGGCCAGTCTGGATTGTTGTTTGATCGTTCGATCTTTCTTAGCCTTTACTAATTGGCTTCATGCATTGTGACTCTCATTGGGTTTAATTATTGTGACCCTAACAAAATGTAACACAAACATATAATACGGGATTACATTCCAATTTTTGGAACAGTTTGTACCATACAAAATGCCCAGATCATGTATTATTTTGTTATCAATTTAGAGAATTCAGAGTCATTATCACGACCGAAACAAATGATTTTGAACCTTGAAATATTTATAATTAAATTAGGCCACTTGTAATTAATCAATAAGCTATTCCCAGTGAACATAGCAAGGTCACCCTCTTTCGTGTCAAAGTCATTATTTTATTGGTTCAGAGTTCAGAATCACTTAACTTTCGTGATTTTGCGCAGAAAGAAAAAAGTGCTCTAAAAAGGGTTTGAAACATTGCACTTTTTGTTGCCACGTCAAATCCTTTTGATTAAGATATGCTGTTATTTATGCACCACTAATTATTTTGATGACTCATTCCTCATAATGAAACTCGAGTATCAGTATTTGAAAATATTTATGAAATTGTGTATTTTGTTAATGGTGTTTTGGTCAGCTGTGAATTCGAAACTCGTAAAACTCGTATCAGAAGACTAGTCATTCCCAACCTACATTTAAAATATTAAAGTTCATTGCAATTAAAATCACAATTTTTTAATGAAAAAAATAATATTTGAATTTAATAGGGGATTTGGATGACTGTGGTTAGATCACTCGTCATAATCTTGTAATATCAACTACTTTATTTAGCATTGTAATTACTGATAACATTGTATGATATTGTTAAAA
Organism: Ocimum tenuiflorum; assembly: GCA_001278415.1. Classification (NCBI taxonomy): domain Eukaryota; kingdom Viridiplantae; phylum Streptophyta; class Magnoliopsida; order Lamiales; family Lamiaceae; genus Ocimum; species Ocimum tenuiflorum. The sequence continues at coordinate 13,441 of AYJT01043718.1, forward strand.
AAAACATTGATTGAACAAGGATATATAATTTGTAAATATAATTAAGTTTATTTAGCATCATACGTGACTGCTCAAAAAATTACTCTTAAATTATGATCTTGCCTATTGCAAATAATATTTTTTTTTACTAAAATTATTAATGATATTTTCATATGCGGATCTGACATAAAATTGTATCACCTAATAAGATTAGTTAAATTATGTCCACAAATGATTGTAGTCATATATTATATTGACTTGTATTATACATATATTATAGAATGTTCCTTTATAAGAGCACCACTAATTTTTTTGGTGGCCATGGATGCTCCAAATTCTCCATAATAAGCATCAGATCAGAAATAACTTTCAAAGTGACAGCATTATCCATTGCGTCAACTTTGGCACCTTTATGACTTTTTTTTTCCACAGGTACGAAATGATATTCACTATTTTAAATATTATTGTATCTTTTAAATTGTATATTTATGACAAATAGTTTGCAATTGCATTATTGAAGCAGATTATCTTGATAGTTGATATTAATCATTGTTCTTATAGTAGGTTGTTAATATTATTTTAATTGCTATATTAGCATTCTTAAATTAACAAAGGTTAAAGCTGTTACTTTTATTTAAGCTTTGTTGAGGTAAAATATTTCAACACAATTATGTCCCTGGATTGCCCGAAAGTTCATCATAATACCTATACAAGGACCACTGATCCACTCGAAAGGGCCCAAGATGGACAGTAACACGACTATCGGGGGATAAAACTTGAGAAAATTTCTCCCCTCCATTCTCTCACGTTGTCCCTCCCATGTGGATCACGCCCTTAGCATCACCTACAACTCTTCCAATGAATAGGGAATCAACAGGACTGTTCCAAAACAATCTCTTCCAAAGGAGCTGGGACGCCCACAATGCCAAACTATTTTATATGTTGTTTATATATTTTTTCTATGAGTTATTGCTCTCACAAGGAGAGAAAGAAGCTGGTGTATCGTAAAACTTATGCATGCCTTAATTTCCTTTTCTCAATATATTAATAATAATTTCATTGAGCAAGCACTATAATAATATTTAGTAGTAACCCACGAATGGAAATAATAATGAAAGTATGCATTGCAATATTGGCAAACATTGCGTTATAATTACAATAATTTATGTCGTTTAATACATTTATGATCTTCATGTAAACATTGGAAAATTCTATGCTAGATATTTTAGTAAAGATCCCCTATTACACGATGGTGTTAAATATTGTGTTATATTGCTTAGATTATTGACAAGTGTATTAATTAAGAGAGATTAAGTATAGTAGAATATTTCTTTATCAAGGACGTGATTTTTTTTCGTTGATTTGTACATTTGTTAATAATCTAAGTAATGTAACTGGAGATCCATGAGTGTAAATTCTTGTAGGATCTTGATAGTATAGGGCCCACCGTATTTGAGAGAATTTGACAATATCAAAGTGTTAAACATACGGAAGTAAATATCATATATTCCCCGTTGTACTGAGTGTACCCTTGTCCTTTCATAACTTCTGATTACAATCACTCTCTCACAATATAGCAGTTTTTCCGGAAGCATTTTCTCTAGACTTAATTGTAATTTTGAAAAAAAATGGATGATTAATTGGCATCCTAATATTTTATAATTAAACTTTTTAAATGGTGTAGTCCGATGCTTTCGTGAGCCCCAAAATTTCGAATTTGATTTGGACATTACAACAAATATCACGTATGAAAACAGATCTGATTGGGCAAAAATAAACTCCCACGTCATGAGCGACGTGTTTTGATTAAGATTTTAAAAATCATTAAAAATGATTTGGAAACCCAGCTCTGCCAGCAAGGTTGATGCGCTCCTCTATCACCATACATCACTTTATTTATTTATATATTTTTATTATTATTTTTATTTGGACGAGCATCCAACCAAATAAATTGAAATATTGAAATTCTGAACCTATAAAGTAGTGATATTGAGGGTTAAATCCTTTTTATTTAGGAAAAAAAATACTCTAATATATAACCCTATATCTTGACACGGCCACTTTTTTGTGATGCTTAAGTGACTCAGCTTGGATAAATAATATCAGTACGGCGGCGCGCAAACGGGCAATTCAGCTTGCTTATTACAAGCATATTTGTTATTTGTGATGCTCGGTAAATACACATTTTAATAAAGTTAAAAAATTAATGTGAAAAATTAAAATTGATTGTAATTGTAACGCCTGAGCCTTTTCGAACTGGGTCGAGGTCCGAGTGCTCCACTGAAAAATAGTAATCAATCACAAGCACAAACATAGAATTCGTGAATAGATGAGGATGTACGGGTTGATTCATACAAAACCATCAATAACAATAATGGTCTTATCGTAAATTGCAACATTAAAGAGTTTGAGTAGCAGAATACAATGGTTGGAACACGTATATGAAGATACGTATTCTTAGAAATTTAGGTTCTCAAAATTATCCACCAAGCTCAACATCTCCCAACTCCACATGCTCTTAACATGTACATTTAGAAATACATACAGAGTTGAGTATATTTACACTAAGTGAACACATTGCCAAAATCATATACATAGATAAAAGTAGGAATCGTCATAATTATTCCATCAGACTGGCATATGAGGTTTTAGTGTAGAAATCCTCTTACGTCCGTCAAAATATTTTATCACTTTATACCAAGTTTGGGTTTCAATCATTATCCATCTATACTATTGTTGCATGGGTGTGAACTGAAAAGTAGGTCTTCTTTCATCCACGGTGATCACTCATTTTGTTGGTACCTAAGTGCACTAAGTCTCAACATTCACAAGTTCTTCGAGACCCGATCGATTCAATTAACCTCGACATCATTTGATATTTAGCTTTGACTGCATTGCCGGTTCAGAATACTAACCTCCCTAACCGCTTTTCGGTTAGAAGACCATATAGATAATCCAAAATATTTGATTAGTTAAGATCGGAGCTCGGTCGGATCGTTAGGTTACTAGAATAAAAAATAGTGGTCTTTCACCAACTTCAATTTTCTTTTGTCTATGCTTCAGTTAGAATGATCAACTACGTCTAGATCTTTTTTAGATATTTTCTCTATGTGATTATATGTTTGGCTTTGATTGGAATTGAGTGAATCGTAAGAAATAGTCAGAAAACCATCTTGGACCGCTATTGCCAATGCCCATTCAATCAAGTGTTGCCTCTTGGTTAATCTATTTCAAACTCCTAGTGTCCACAAACTCTAGTATTTTTTATGTCGGACCAACTGTATACTCTAATAATTTACATACTTAGTAATAAGATTTGGTGTCGAAGGTAAAAGAATGTGGCCCGCATAAAGTTTGAATTGCTCATAGCCTAGTTAAAGTCCTTGAAGATCTAGGAATTGACCCCTTGAAGAAGTTCAAGAAAAGACCTCGATGCAGTCCATAAAAACACCAGTAGTAGCCTAAACTAAAAAAACTAACCGAACAACCCGAAAGACTAGTTTGAGCAGTCCTCCAGAGGTTCTCTCGATTCTCAAAGGCCCCCCTTAGGATACATACATTTGGAGGATTCATTCGAAGAAGCATTGTACGATCATGATTTCTGTTTCACGCACAAGCATGCATATTTCATACAACACATGCACTCTTCATTGCAAAACTCTCTCTCTCTCTAATTTTCACTGTATTCACTTTATTCTTGCACTTCATTTTTTTTTATGCATATGGTTGTTTTATAACCAAGAAACCTTATGTATTGTTATGAATAATATAACATATCAATCAATCTATATATATTTTCGACATTGTGTTCACTAATTATTACTCATACTCAATTCTATATACATTTCTAGACATAGAAATTGTGGACCTAGTACAGGTGTGAGTCGCCGAGTCATATTTACTAAAAGAAATAAAACCCAAAGTTACATATTGTCATATATATATATTCCTGGACTACATTCGATGGTATTAATTATAACCACGATATTTTTAATTGACATGTGATAGTGTTTGTTTGTAAACTTTTAATTATAAACTTGTACGCTCTATGTCTAGCCCCTGCTAGACATTTAATTTATTGTCTAAATAAACTCAAATTATGAATCTACACAAAATCATTTTTCCTTTTTTATCTTTCCCGCTTCTCTAGTCTCTCGCTAGTTCTATCCTAGCGAACTGGGTACCTTGGGAGATCAGGACATAACACATTCAATCCTTTGGAATTTTCTCAAAGACTTTACGAGGTTACAAATTTCAAAAGATTAGATAATGAAATGAATTTGATTTTATAGGTTATTTGTGCAACTTTAATTAAACATAAGACAATTATGGGTATTAAAAATTAGATTAATTCTAATTCTAATACAGTGATATCATCTATTATATTCTTTTTATATAAATAATAGAATTATAAAGATCCCTCTAAATGAATTATATATATATAATTTTTGACTTGGTTCTATTAAAATTATACTTCATATTATTATGGAATATTTTGTATCTTATAATTATTAGTTACATGACAAGTGCATAGTGAAAAAGGTGGTTGGATAGTGGATTGATATAGGCCTGCACTATATTGATATATTGATCGAATGCACGTTATGACAAGGTGGATCGCCTGACTCCACAAAATACTTTTTATATATTAATCTATTAATTAAAAAAAATATTGGAACAGTGGTGAAACATTTATTAAAAAGGATAAAATGAGGAAAGTCAGCCACACCTTCTCGGCTTCTCGCTGAACAGCTGCTACTGCATTGATGCTAATGTTTATTATAAATTTTTAATATAATTTATATTTAATTGGTTTTATACACGATAATGACGAAAGCTTTCCACTCTATAATATTCAAACTCTGGGACCGTCCTTGTGCTCTTATATGTAAGTCAAGGTCATTTTAGAAATATAGATAGTATATTCACCATTTGTAATTTTTTTAAAAAATCAAGTACAATATTACAATAAATTACGATGTAATATCTCACATAATTGGAATTCTTGACCCTTAAGATTACGGAAAAGTTGCAAACCTATTTGCACCCTAAGGTGGTAAACACTTATTTTTAGTTACGGTTGTTACACTATCAGTAAACGGCAAATTAGAGTTCGATTTTGGATCAATTACCGTACCATAAAATGTAATATAAGAAAGTAATTAGGAATGTGTATATACTATAGAAAGATAACATCATATCAAATTTCGTTAATGTTATGTTTGAGTATGGAGCTTCTCTCAAATTTGAGACCTTTTATTTTTATCAGAGTTGCTTCAAAATTCTATATTATTATTGTTATTATTATTAGTATTATTATTATTATTAGACAACTGTCATAAATTTTATGGTTTACCAATTTCTTGACCGTATATATGCCATTCAAATCAAATAATTAGTTAAAATAGTAATAGAAACGTAGCTACGCATTAATCATGTCGTAATTGAAAAGCAATTTGTTATACTACTTTTCACAAAATTTGTTATAAGTGAATCCAGATAGCTTAATTAATTGGGCCAAAGCTGGTGAATAGACAAACCACGTCAAACTCAAACAAAATTGACTCCTAAACTAACTTGCGAGTTCAACATGCATGCATTTCTCCCTATAAAAGCCTCAATTCATTCACAAAACAACCAACACAAAATACTTCAAATTTTTCAAAGCATATTTATTTTCTTTGGAAAAAAAAATAATCATCATTCAACTTTCTTTATTAGAACTGATGGCAACATCAAAACATATTATTGCACTTGTGGTATTATTAATAACATGTTTGAGTGGAGTGTCATGGGCAGGAAAGGTGGAATATGAAGAGGCCGTGAAGGCTCAATGTGGGCACACAAGATATCCCACATTGTGTGTCCAAACGTTGACACAATTAGGGTCATCCGATGGTAATGTTGATTTCTTGTCTGCCCTTATCCACAAGACCCTCGTCGAGACCAAAATGCCCGATGCCTTCGTCGGGATCCTTGTCTCGAGTTCGATATCCACCAACTCTCAACTCATCCAAACCAACATGGGTATAAAGAATTGCTTTTATTTTCTTTTTTATTACTTTACTTATTATCATGCATGCACGTACAAAAAGTATCTAAAATATAAAGTTTTAAAATAATGTGTTCTTCTAAACTTTTTATGGATATTAAATTAAGTTTTTATTAATTTTATTATTTAATATTTATTTTTAATTTAATTTTTTATTCTTCAATTTAGTATTGCAATCATCAGAGTAAGTTTATTATATCTAGTTAGGATATATAATTCTTGTTAAAATATTATTACAAAAGATTCGATTTTTATAGTTAATAATTTAATCATAGTTGAGATAATATTACGTAACCTAGTTTTGATGATTGTAAAAATTTACCGAAGTATGAAAATTGAAATTGAGATTGAAATAAAATATGAATTAAAAAAATAAAACTCAAAAGTGTAAATAACACGAAATGCATCGTAAAGGTATAATGGCGATCGACATCCCTCATTATACGTTTGAGATCCTTTGTTATACAATGATATTACACGCTGTGTTATACTATTCAGATGATGAACATGTGTGATCTCCATTAATTAATACACATGTCAACCATATGAGTAACATAACACACTATGTAATAATCATTGTGTAACATACAATCTCAACCCGACTATTGAATATATCAAGTAGGAGTTGTGGGTCTCTTTTAAGTTTCATCCCAAAAAAAAGAGATCTTTTTTATTTCTCACGTGTAAACATCAAGCAATTCTTTTTGACAGAATACTGCCAAGAACTCCTGGAGATGTCCCTGAAACGACTGAACCAATCTCTTGAATTCCTCCAAAAGTCTCCAACGAAGCACAAAGCCGACATCCAAACCTGGCTAAGCGCAGCGCTGACCTTCCAAGAAACCTGCAGAGACACGATCAGGGGACACGTGGCATCCGACGATTACACGGCCGAGATTTACAAGAAAATGGATCACCTCTCTCAACTGGGCAGCAATTCCTTGGCCATCGCCAACCGG
>AYJT01043721.1:0-11167 GCA_001278415.1 Ocimum tenuiflorum
GCATATTTTGTGCTTAAAAATCATCATGATTTTTGAAACACAAATTAAAAAATACATAAGCATAAAATATTTAAACAAAAAGATCTCAACTGTAGATTTTTCAGATCCTAAGGTCCAAATTTATTCTCATTTCTCATCTTTACTTTTATTCTCACTTGATCTCTTCACTATGCAAATTATTCTAGAAGATGAATAGTAAAAGTATACTCATACGTAATTTAGAAAAGTGTGTATATGATGATGAATGCACAACAACATTCCTTGCTGTGATTTTTGCATGGGATCCAATTACATAATTTTAAATATCTTTTATGTCTTTTGATATGCGACGTTAAATGTAAAATATAGCTTCTTGATCAAGTTTTGCTGACATAGCAAAACGACTAAAAACTAAAAAGTAATTTAATATCTCTCTCAGCTGAATTAGTGTTTTATTATAACACAATTAATCTAGTTACCGGTGCTAGTTTGAGGGTATTGAGAGAGATCACTGGTGGGCTTGCTGCTGTAAGAATATGATGTTTATAAAGTTAGATAATTTTATATTCCATGCCAATTTTATTAACAAACATATTCACGTGCTCATGAGTCCAATATTTGAAGTTTACATATTACTTGTTTAATTAACAAGCTTCATTACATGAGTTCGGACGTCAATAAATTTTGTCGAATCGAAATCGAATTGCTCACGAGTTACTCAATCGATTTACCTCCTTGGTACAAGAATTATTTGTTTATTTATGCAGCTTGTTTAACTTTGCCACTACGCCTTTACAAAGACTTAAATAACCCCAAAATCGAACATTTCAACGAAGTTGGAGACAAACTGATCATGGCTGCTTTCTTTCTTGAACTTTGTCGTACCATTCACAGTTAAATTATTGCAAACCCCCAAAAGCTAATAATTTTAATATAATACTCCGTCTCAGAGAAATTCTGTCAAGTCATTTGTCAGGTTGTTATAAAATAATATTACAAAAATATGTATTATATTGCCAGTGAACTAATCCAAATGTGTGTGAGAGAGAGAAGAAGCCCTAGAAGGGGATATGTGGTAAGACTTTTTGGTTTGTTGCAAGTATCACATCATCATTTCCTGCCTATAAATGAAGGTCTTCCCTTCTGACATTTTTTCTCAACAATCAATAAACAAAAACAAAGAGTTTGAAATTGGTCGGAGAAAAATAATCAGGCAAAGTAAGACAGAAAAGGAAAAAAAAATGGGAAGAGCTCCATGCTGTGACAAAGCCAATGTGAAGAAGGGACCCTGGTCTCCTGAAGAAGATTTCAAACTCAAATCGTATATCGAACAATTCGGAACCGGCGGCAACTGGATCGCCCTTCCTCAGAAAATTGGTATGCGCGCACTCACACATACATATAAATAGATACACATGGCATGATTTACAAATTAAAATGATGATATCAGGGCTTAAGAGATGTGGGAAGAGTTGCAGATTGAGATGGCTGAATTACCTGAGGCCTAATATCAAACATGGTGGATTTACTGAGGAGGAAGACAACCTCATTTGCAGCCTCTACATCAGTATCGGCAGCAGGTCTCTCTTGTCCTTTATGCCATTTTCAACATTAATTTGAGAGTATTTCACATGGATTGGATTAAAAATGGATTTGGTGATAGGTGGTCGATAATCGCGGCACAGCTGCCGGGAAGAACAGACAACGACATAAAGAACTACTGGAACACGAGGCTGAAGAAGAAGGTGCTAGGCAGGCATAAAAGGTCGAGCGTGAATCAAGTATCCATCCAAGAAGACGGGAGCTTCGATCTCCACAACTTGAGCAATTCAGCTCTGGAAAGGCTTCACCTCCACATGCACCTCCAAAACTACCCCCCCTCTCTCTACAACAATCCCGTTCCCGCGTTCAATCACCTCCACCACAGTCTCATCGCCTCCGCGGCTCAAAACTATCTTGTAAACTGTTTCTCGCCATCACAAGTTATTCAATCTCCATCCAACGCTAGTGGTTCCGAGATGATGGAGCAAACCAATCCGGGATTTGGTGATTTCTGCTCTTCTGTTGAAGCAGAGAATATTAATCAGACAGTTGATCAGTTGGATGGCTTCAAGGATGTGGACGGTGTATCAAAGGAAAGTGTTGCGTGGTGGTCGAATGATTTCGAGGCGAATTCGACGTCTTCTAACTCGTGGGACTCGGCGGCAATCGTTCATTTGTCTGAAGAAATGTATCAGGATTATGATGCAGGTTTTGGCATCTGAGAATTTAATGAGGATTTACAATAGTTCAAATTGTTAGTTTGGGGGATATGATTTCCGGTTATTGTATATTAGTGTGAATAAATATGTATCTACCTTTTATCATCCGAGGCACTCTCTTACGTACTAAACGTTCTAGATGTTTCCATTAAAGGGATGTTCCATACTAACAAAATACTTCATAAAGACCAAAATTGTTGATGTTACACGTGTCGTCATGGAAATTACTTCAAAATCTAAACATCTCAATTTAATCCAACTTACATAAATAATATATCATGTTTTTATTATTTGAATTGAAAATGAGAGAATTATGAAGATTTGAAAATTGGATTTATATTTATATATAGCATTATAATGACACCAAATTCCTTTTTTTTTTTTTGTATTGACGTCTAAGTTGGTAGAATATTAATCTAATACAAATTTTTGTAAATCAAGATGTATGTAGAAGTGAGTGTCATTTAAATTTTGGGAAGCTGTAAAAACATTTGGAAAATCTGTTCCTCTTTAATGAACCCCGTGTGATGCTGTAGTCTACCACACATTATATCAGTTGATATTTGTTTCATTTCTTTTCTTCCAAGGACCCTTTGATCATTTTCTAAGCATATATGCAGCGAAGATATTAGACAATTTATAAGCTTATCATTAATGTTATCTACACTGCATGAATAGATTAGCTTACACACGCTGAGCATCAATACAATTATGAGGATAAATTATTTAAATTGTTAGAGATCAATCTAGATTTGTGGTGAACGTTTGATCTTTGAGATCTTGTACTCTTTGTTGGTAGCTATTAAGCTTCTGAGGCATACCATATCAACGTTTTAACTCATGGTATTGGTGTATGTATTTGAGTTGATTTTATGCACATTTATTGTATGAGTTTGGATGTTGTTGGTCGATTTGTGTTTAATTTATAATATTGCTGTGCAAATAGCAAATTAATAAAATTTGTGTAATCTAGATACAAAATGGAAGAATGGCTTGTCATGATGTCCAATCCAAGCCAAACCAAGAATAATTAGCCATAAGTGAAGGAAACGATAAAAAATGAAAACATTTCAAAATCGTGAGAAACTCAAATGTCCTCAAGAATGTGAAAATATTCACGAATTGAAGTTTTAAGTTGATATCTTCAAGAATGACAGATCTTTGAGTTAGCTTCAAATGGAATTAGGTGTTCACCATTTCAAGTTTTGTAGAAGATGATATGTCAAAATCAGTGGAGAATACACAAAAGGTACTGCCCTACACAATAGAGGCCTATTTTCCCAATCAATAAGTTTTCAGGCATGCAGTTCATCCCACGACATATTCATGTTCTTCTTCATTTTTAAGGCCTAATGCTCAATTAAGTTAAAGAGTTTAATATGTAATTCCTTTACCACTTTAAAGCAACTCCTCGCCATTTTCTTCATTTTTATCATTTATGTGTTTGCTTTGGGGGTGTAATCGAACCAAGTCGAGCTGAGTAGTGGCGTGCTCGAGTTTGACTCATTTAGTATTGAGTTGAACTTCGAACTTTATTATCGAGTACTTGGGTATTCATGAACTTAATCGAGTCTTAACGAACTTTCTAAATATAGATTTAAATTTAAATAATAATTATTATTTTTTGAAAATCAATCAATTTAAGTACAAAATATCAAAATTCACTCAAAATTATTTCTTTTCTTGTAAATAACAAAGTTAATTGAAAGACTTTATTTATACTTATAACCATCTAAAGAATAAAAATATAAGTTTTACAAAATTAATAATTTCAAATTTATTACTATTTTGACTAACGAGTTTGCTTATGAGTCGAGTACTACAATGCTCAAGTTTGACTCGTTTAGTTCACAAGCTTTACTAAACGAGGTCGAACGAGCTTTTATCGAGTCGAAATTCGAATAGCTCACGAGTAGTTCAGTTCATTTAGATATGTAGTTTGCTTTCTATTTCTTAAGTTTATCTTTTATTTATAACTTCCATGATTTATTTTTCTTTAATTTTACTGCGTGATTGTCCAACTTTTCTACGCTCTTAGAAATTTATGAAATTAAATCGAGACTGTAAATTTCAGGGATTGAACTGATTTACCTTGCTACTGATTGGTCATAATTATTTTGTTCTTGTGTAGAAACTAGGATTAGATTTCCTCTCCTCCAATTAAAAGAAAAAAACAATTTTCTTTTCTTTTTTTGATACAATAAATAATAAAAAGAAAATACAGTCCTTATTTTTGCTAAATAATCAATTTTCTTCCTCCTCGCTCAAGTTTCGAAGTCTGAAGTTACTGGACGAAGCCGTGGAACTTTCCTAGATTCTTTTTTCTCAGCCAAATTAATTACCATGGAAATCAAACTTCCTCTTCCGTTCGTTAATCGCGCTTGCAAAACTCAATATTTTCTCTCAAGATAATCAATTCAGCACCGTCACTTTTTCATATTCTCAAATTCATCCCTAAAATTGTCCTCGTCCGTGGCATCCCACCCTCTATTCCTCCCGTAATCAATTGCTAACACTAATTTGCTAATTTTTGTACGCTTCATATTCTTATCGGCTAAAAATCATTGTAGTTTTGGTTTTACAGGAAGGATTTGAGGGCACGGCGATTTCTTCGATCTGATCTAGGTGTTCTATATTTTTGTCCCCATTTTGAGTGGCAAATTCGGCAACTTTTACGTGGACTGGGGAGGAAATGGGAATAGTATTTACGCGGCTGTTCTCGTCGCTGTTTGGAAACAAGGAAGCCCGGATCCTGGTTCTCGGCCTTGACAATGCCGGAAAAACCACCATCCTTTGTGCGAATTACCTCTTTCATTCCCTTGTCCGGTTACCAGTCTAATCTAATTATCTGATTATTTATCATTTATTTGTTTTGGCAGACCGACTTCAGATGGGTGAAGTAGTATCTACAATTCCAAGTAAGCAGATCGCCTATTTGTCATCGCAAATTCCTTTTTAATGTAATGAATGTACATTGATGGGTGACATTGTGTTATGATTGGATATATGATACTTTGCAGTAATATAATGCTGGCATTAAAAGATTAGTCGAACAATCTGTTGTCGAAATTCTTCATCTAATCTGCTTTGTAGTTGAGGTGATGTCTTGTCTATAATATTTCCTTATGTGTTGGATGTTGATTGATCAGTGAGATTTTAGGAACAATTGTTTAGTATGTGGAAGAGAAAATAAATTTGTATTTATTTTGATTGATGTTTCCTCTCCTTCTAATTGCAGCAATTGGGTTCAATGTTGAAACGGTGCAGTATAACAACATAAAGTTTCAAGTTTGGGATCTTGGTAAATCTTGTTTCACTGGGTGATACTTTTTTGTTATTTTACATGTATGTGCATTGTTAGAGAATTAAAGGAACTTCTAGCTGTGACGACTGAGGTCCAAAAATAGAAATTTTTGTATGGAAAGAGAAGTTGGTTGACAATAATATGTGTTTAAATTGACGAATTTTAATGTATGGAAAGATAAAATAATAATCAATTAAGCAGTTGAACATAAAATTTGATGTTTTTTTGTCTTCTGATGACCAACTGTTTTTATGTTCTGATAATTATGGCCTCTCTACAACTGCAAGCACACATGAGGTTTCGAGACACTAATTTGCATCTGTCAATCACTTTGTTGTGATGCTCTGAAGTCTGTCTGATAATGATAACTAACTGTTCTTTCTTTATTTATGCTAGGTGGGCAGACAAGTATCAGGTAACTTGTTTTGGTTCTCTCTTTCTGCTTTTTTGTCTACTTTAATCCTGCCTTCTAAATATTAGAGTTTGTCTTCTCTCCCTTACTAGTTTTTCAATTTCCATCAAGAAACCATATACGGCATCACTTCCTTAGGTAGCATTGCTTGAAAAGTTGATCGATCTATATATTAGAATTTTCTTTTCATTACCCCCATCTGGCGAGACGTTTTAGAGAAGATTCATGTGTTTACAATGTCTTGGCTTATAAATCCTGCAAAGCTTTTTTATGGACAAAAGATTTTTAAATCTTGATTGACCAACGATGTCAACCAGGAAGGATGATTAGATGTTCAAGTAACAAGGATGAGACCGCTCTCAACTAACTCAACTATATCAGAAAGGTCATCCTTCAACATTCAAACAGTGATGGGATATCCGCCGGAGGATATTCCATTGATGAACTCATCAAAGATAACTGTCTTGCTCGTACATAAAAATTACTGCTGAATTGTCATTGATCGTGTGATACATTTTAGAATCAGGCTGTTGATGAATACTCGCTTAATTTTTTGGCAAATGGGATGATGTATTTCCTTTCAAGATAAGTAGATGATTGGTTGTGTAAATTGTAGTCTATCTCGCTCATTATTTCATTTTGCTCTATCTGCTGGGTTCAAATATCTACAAAGAAATGATGAGAGAAACATTGGTTAAATCCGTCTTATTTTACCCAAATTTGTGTCCTAATTCATTTCACTTAATAGTGCCTAAACCAACAAAGCCTGAAAAATACCTTGTATGCTTGTTATGCCTCTGGTCTTACTTATTGTTACTGTAAAACTAAAATTGGTCTGGATGTTTAGTTTCGATATTAGTTGGGACAAAATTTTCAGAAACCTTATCTTTTATCCATTACCGTTATGAACAGTTCAGCATTGTAGCCTAATACTTCCAGATAGCATTTCAAGTCTTCTAGAGTGAAAAACAACATGAACTACTATGATTTCTCGTATTCGTGGAAGAGCTGAGGTGGAATTGCATTTTGATCCTTAGTCGCTTGAAGAGGTTCTAGTCATGCCTGTTGGTATCTGGTCATATCCTTTCATAAATTGTCTTTGACGTATCCCAAAGATTTTCTGATTAGAGTCCTGCATTTTCTGAAATCGGTGAACTTTGCCTTCTTTTTCATTTAGGCCTTGAATTGAGATGCTATTGATACTTTATCACATAGAGCTGACTATCATTGTGCATTCAATTTATTGATTTGCTGTTTAGGCCATACTGGAGGTGCTACTTCCCCAACACTCAAGCTATAATATATGTTGTTGATTCAAGTGACACAGAAAGGCTGGTGATTGCAAAAGAAGAATTTCATGCAATACTAGAGGTGTGATGCTTTCGTATTTTTTCAACAAATGATATATTACATATATCTTATGAGATATTACTATATTGAAACGATCGAGTTAAAACTGGGACACTGTTATTCATAGAATCTGGAGCTCTCTTTTACTTATATGTTGACAAGAAGACTTCTGGTACTATGGGAGTCATCAAGTGGTATCTTATTAGCAGTTTACACTAGACATCGGTTTACATATGCTTAATGAAAGAAATGAGAAACTATTTTCACTTTCCTATGGTTTGTGATTCAATCTGAATTCGGGGTACTTGATTCAGTGTTTTTTCAAGATCTGGGATTGGGGTACAAGATACACTACAGAATTACATAAATAACTTTTATATTAACTTAAATGATATTTTCAGTGTTTCAAGTCTGACAATCAAACATTTGAAGTTAGCAGATAAAATATACAAACTTCAAATAAAAACTACAATAGTGTCCATGTTTTAGAAGAAGTATATCATCATCTGGAACTTGTGAAAAATATTTTTCTCGATGAAATTAACCAATCACAACTGCAATAGTATATATCAATTGATTTTATGTCATTTTCTATGTTATAATTTATAACATCTTTCTTTCTGCTGCTGAAGCAGTTATTGGTGGCAACCGTAATAAGAACTTAAAGAAAAGAGGTTGAGGGTGATGACTCTAACGGGAGTTGTTTGGTTCAGTCAAAAATCAAAAGATAATTATTTTGTCTTTAAATTTACTACAGGACCTAGGGCTAAGGCTGAGTTTTTAATAAAAGGGACTTGGTTAAATAGATGAGTCACATTGGTTGGTTTTTAAAATGTACATGTGATAATAAAATAAATGAATTTGGTGATAGATTGTGCCCCTTCACTTCAAGTAACTCCTCCAGTGTACTAGACACTTCCTTCTCATAAAAGAAATATAATATGCATCCACTTTCGTTGCTGATGGAAATTGTTTAGAAACATGAGTTATTCAACTGAACTCCTTGTGTTATATGTTGTCTTTTTGTTGATCTCTCTATGCTGCGCTCGTTGTCATCCATTACTTTAGCCATTTTTTTTTCATTATTTTGAGCTTTTGACAGGAGGAAGAGCTTAAAGGTGCTGCTGTCCTCTTATTTGCTAATAAACAGGTTTTCTCAACTGACTGTTTCGTAGAGTAGGGGTTTTTGTATTTCTTCACACCTCATGTGTCCAGGCGATGTCTAAGATATTCCTCAATGGTTATATCATTTTTCTGGTTTAACACAAACATATTTATACCACTGAATTCATGACACTCTGACCTACAGGATCTTCCCGGGGCACTTGATGATGCTGCAATTACTGAAGCCTTGGAACTGCACAAGATTAAGAATCGCCAATGGTCTATTTTTAAAACTTCGGCAATAAAAGGAGAAGGTCTTTTTGAGGGTTTGGACTGGTAAGATTTACTAATTTACTATCACGAGACATCTGCTCAACTTGTACAGCTTGATGTTTGTGGGCGTGGTAAAGCTTAGTAGAGTGAGTCCATTACTTGCAATGACATAATATCACACGCAATTATGTTTCTTCTTGGGAAAATGGTGCGGATGCGATAGCAGTTTGTTTTTCATTTGCAGTGTTGTCAGCTTTTTTTTAATCACTTGTCTTATAATCTGTACAGGTTGAGTAACACACTTAAATCTGGAGGTGGCTGAGTTTGTGCATGAGAAGGAGATCAATGTGATTGTTGTGGAGGCTGATGAAGAGGAACACAATTGTAACACTGTCATGTCATGACGTGAAGAGAATCGGTTGGGACAAATTATATACGGACATAGAGTTACATGTTGGCTTTTATGTTTTTGTCTCATTTGCTTACTTGTCAGTGAGGACTCTTGCTGACAAGGTTTTTAGTATATCATTTTTTCTTGGCTCATAAAGCAAAATCTTTTGTGAACAATGCATGCCTGTGCCTGTGGCTTCTTCTGAAAATAGGATTGGGGTGCTATATGCCTTCTGGAGCTCACCCTCAATGACCACAAAAAAGATCCGTGCAATCTTGAAAACCGGATTGATGATAAAACCTCATATAACTAGATCAAAACTATGTGGTTGTGTGAAACTTATAGAAAGGACATTATATATTGAAAATCAACATAATAACCTCACACATTCAACTTGTTATGGTTTATTCTGGGATACAAAGCCTTCAAATAATAAATATAGAGAAAGATGACAAGCTTTATTATTATTATTTGAATATTTTATATTGATTTGATTCATTGGACCCTTCCTCCGCAGATTTTTGCTCCACTAAAGGATGTAATGCCTCCGAAACAAGCAGCACCATGCTAACTTTGTACCAAAAGCAGATCGCTGAATAGTCGAAAACAAAAACGTTTTTAGTGGGGTCCTCATTCTTTGTACTAAAAGGAAAAACCTTTGTCATGATTGTCTCTTCAAATATTGATCTGAACGTCAGAGGGACGACTCAAAAGCGATCTCCCACCTTCACTATTCTATCTTGCAGGTCATATTAATTTAATCGAAGCCCCACTAATTAAAGTTTAAATAGTTATTATTTTTCTGAAATTATAAATTATTTTAAATACCAAAAATCATATTACTCAAATTCATGTGAGTTAATCAGCTTACCAGTCGATTACTATCATTCTCAAGTTTGACTCATTTATCGAACAAATTTCACTAAACAATCTCGAATAAACTTTTATCGAGTTAAGATTTAAGCGGTGCTCATTTATATCCGCAATTATATGAAAAATAGAGTAATAATAATAATTTAATAAAAGATAGAAATTTTTCGCAGCCAACGAAAATGGATTGTCCACTATTCATAATCACATTCACGAGAATATCTCGAATATTTTTGAATCTTGCCTAAGTCGTGTTTCCAGTAACAAAGCATCAATGATCATTGAACTAATAGTAGATAATCAAGATGATCTACACACACGGTACTACTCCGTCATGACGGACTTAGGTTAACATAGTTGCATCCAAAAATATTGGTAGATACATGTGTGCATATAATTGTATTTTTAAAAAAATATAAACACATAATTGTATCTCCACAAATTTATTTACTACAACTTACACTTTTGTGGGGACATTTGTATAAGTTTATTTAATATTATACTTTAGTTCAATAAAAAAACAATTAAAATGATTCCAACTAAAATAATTTTCATTGCATTTATAAAATATTAAAAATAAATAAATTAATTAAAATAACTGAGGAAGATAATTAAATAACCCCATAGAGAAAACAAAAAATTAAATAACCGAATCCGCCACAATTTTCGAACCATTTCAGATGCCCTTCCTCAAATTTTCAAACCAAACAAACATTCCCACCAAGCAACAATATATACTCCTATCCAATCTTTTTTTGCGAGTTTCAATTACTTTTTGAATCTATTTATTATAGCCTTTCAATCTCCAATGAAGAAAAATGTTAGACTAACTTATAACATAATTTATAATTTATAAGTATTATGTAATTATGATTTTAGTTGATATTTATAATTTATAACCATTTGATCATTTTTATTGAGAAAAATATTTTCTTATAAATTTAAAACAATGATATTATAGACCGCTTTCAAGAAAAAATGAGGATTCCACCAACTCAAGTACTATTGTAATTTTTGTTTGAATTTCATGTGTTTTCTTTTGTTAGTTGCATATAATTTTCGTTGTTAGATTTTAAAAATAAATAATATTTATTAATATATCTTTGTATCATAGATTTCCTACCTCTAATTCTAAATCTCCGGGTTTGCTATTGTACTTCGTCGAACGCACGCGTAAAAAATTAGAAATAATAACGCCCAGTGATTCTTTTTACTTATTTATT